>PITA01006591.1:0-78542 GCA_004023965.1 Spilogale gracilis
GAGTGCAGTGAAGGTCTTGAGCTCAAGACCCTGAGTTCAAGACCTGAACTGAGATCAAGAGTCGGTTGCTTACCAGACTGAGCCCCCCAGGAGCCCCCTGTAAATAGTTCAGAGATATTTAAAATATGCTGTTATAGGATACTTTAAAAAAATTCATTTATAGGCCTTTTCCAAGTTTCCTTAATTACTGATTCCCTTGTTTATTTTTCATCCATCACATATTGGGGAGGAAAGCAGTTAAATTCTCCCAACACTACTGCATGTGCTAGACTTTCCAGTATTCCCAACCATTTTGCTGTGCAGGTTGGTAGACACTGTGTCTTTCAGTTCAATGCTCCTTAGTAAATCTTCCTGGAAGTTATAATTTATTGTGAAATATAACTTTATTGGCATAAACTTTTTTTCTTTAAGTTGCTATTTCATAATACATTAAATAAATAGTATGATCTGATAATATGTCGATTTAGAGAACAATTCTCACATTTGGATGCCCTGTTTTGAGAGTACCTTGTTTGATATTAATGTTGTGGGAATAGCTTTCTCTCTTTACTTGATTAATGTTTTTTCCATATCCTATGACTTTGAATTATTTTCTGTCATTTCATCTCAGGTATTAATCAATAAATAGCATACAGTTAAAATCCATCTTTCAGCCCAATATGATTTTTTTTAACATGCACATTTTACCCAAATACACTTTTTTTTAAAAAAAGATTTTACTTATTTATTTGGCAGAGAGAAACACAGCTGGAGAGGGAACACAAGTAGGGGGTGTGAGAGAGGGAGAAGCAGGCTTCCTGCTGAGCAGGGAGCCTGATGTGGGGCTCGATCCCATGACCCTAGGACCATGACCTGAGCCAAAGGCAGATGCTTAACGACTGAGCCACCAAGGCACCCCCAAATATACTTATTAAAGTAAATGATTTACCGTATCTTCCTTTTGTCATTCTGTTCTGTTCCCTGTAACTTTGCATGCTAACTATACTTTCTCTCTTGTATCTTCTCTAATGTTTTGGGATGCCAGACGTTACAGATTGAATAATAATGAGCTCATACTCTGGAATCAGGCAGATCACACTTTAAATTCCTGTTCTGCAAATGATGTGCTCCACTGACTTCTTGTGTATCTCATACTCTAAGGTGTAGTTTCCTGATCTGTTAAGTGGGATAACAATAGTTCCTACTTTGTAAAGCAATTATGGAGACTTAAAAAAGGTGATGCATGTCAAATGTTTATTGCTTTGTAAACTGTTCATGATCAGTTTTTAGCAGTTATGGGCACCTGGGTGGCTCAGTCGTTAAGCGTCTGCCTTTGGCTCAGGTCATGATCCTGGAGTCCCAGGATTGAGCCCCGCATCGGGCTCCCTGCTTGGCGGGGAGCCTGCTTCTCCCTCTCTTACTCCCCCTGCTTGTGTTCCCTCTCCAGCTGTTTCTCTCTCTGTCAAATAAATAAATAAATAAATAAATCGATCTTTAAAAAAAATTTAGCAGTTATTGAAATATTACTGTATTACGTTTTGAAATTTACTAGTGGTGACCATTAATTTTTTCAAAGCTGTCTTTAGTCTAGACTTCTTGTAATAGTATCAACAGTGTCACAAAATCTTTACTTGCTCTCATTTTTGGCAAACAGTTTTAGTGTGTTATTCTAACTTCTCTCCCCTCCCTCCTTCCTTTTTTCTTTTTCTAACCAGATCTTATATGAATTCAGATACAATTTAAGTTAATTTTAAGATTAGCTAATCTTGGGGTGCCTGGGTGGCTCAGTAGGTTAAACGTCTGTGTTTGGCTCAGGACGTGGTCCCAGGGTCCTGGAATTGAGTCCCGCATTGGACTTCCTGCTCAGCCAGGAGCCTGCTTTGCCCTCTCCTTCTGCCTGCCACTGTGCCTATTTGTGTTTTCTATAAATAAATTTATAAAACATTTTTTAAAAAAATTATCTAATCTCATTTTGAGAGCAATGTTTAACATTTGCTTTGTTTTATAATTAATGTATATTATAATTAATGTAAAATGTGTTTTATAATTAATGTACAGTGTATCATTACTGAACTCCTAAATCAGCCTCAATTGGGTATGAAGCAAAAAACACCTGCTTTACCCCTAACTGAGATCTGAGGGCAAGTATGCTCTAGGCTATGAAAAGGGGATTTGGTATAGCTTTGTGTGTTACCTATGCATCCTCTTTGACACCAATTAATGAAGAACAAAATCAAGAGGATCCCCTTGCCTGCCCTGGGCTATTTCTATACCCTTACCATAGAAGAGGAGGGTTTGCTGGCTACAGTACTATTTTATTTCTGATCTTTGGCAAAGGATTCCAAGTAATTTCAGTTATAGATATTATAATTTCTTCCTCGCCATACCTGAAATCTTGGGGGTGAAGTTCTTGAGGCCCAACCTCGGGTCTGGTGTGCTGATCTCCACGGTCCTAGCGTTGAAAAACTATTGATGTGCCACATGAACTCCCATCTCATTTAATGAAAAATATGCCTCCCAACCTGTAAAATAGAGATTAGAAAATCCAGTACAAATCTGGCATTTCTCACAGTCGCTCTGATGTTTTAAGAGCATAAAGATTTAGAAACCAAGTCTCATGTTTTGATGGCCCTGTTTTCAGAGCAGCCTCAACACATGCTTTGTTAGCGTATTGGGTTATTAGCATGGGTCACCTTTCCCCCTCAAAACCCCATGGGCAAATCAAACACATAGGGGGCAGGAGGAAACATAAAGTGACTGAAGCTATTATGTGTATGATCATAAAGGGTTGGGGACTATGGCAACTATGAGAAGATCCCCTTTCTAAGAGCACCAGGGGCTGTTTGGCTCCAGAAAATTATTGCCAAGAATTAACATAGACTAAATACTGCTGATTCTGTAATAGAAGCTTGAAATGCAAATTCTACATGAATGCCTCCCACTTAATTCCGGCAAGTAGCTACAAACTGTTGAGTAGTTGCACATTTTATTTATTTGTAATATGTACTTTGTGAGCCAATAAGACACAGCTCAATCCAGGCCGATGGGTACCACTTTGTAACCCCTCCCATCTATGGCCTTAATGTTTTGACACATAACAGGGAAGACAATTCAGAATACATTTCTCATCATTTGGTGGGAGGGGATTTGACAAAAGAGATTTCAGCTGATTTAAAGATGATGGAATATGTTGCTAATTTCTTACAGGTTGGAATGTGTGACACTCAGTGTAACTCAGAACATAAGTAATATGGAATGTGACTGTGCCTCTTCTTACTCAGAGCTCAAAAGTTCTGCCACTATCCCAGAGACCAAGCCTCCAATCACGATATAATAAAGTATACTTCTAAATTCAAATCTTTTCCAATAATCATTATTACATATACTGATTGATTCCTCTCTATTCTGATAAAATGCATTTGCATTAATCCAGTTTCCTTAACTCTTCTCTGTATTTCAAGCCCTGGCTACCTATCAATATGGCTTTAATTTTTTTCCCCCTCTTAGAGTCTTAAGTATATTTTGGGTGGAGCAAAATTGTTTTTCATCTCACAGAGTAGTTTTCTAACAACCACGGAGAACATTTTAATTGCAAATGCAGTGACTCCAAATAGCTAGGCAAATTAGCATAAATACAGAACTGAAAGCTGTTAGGAGAGTCCTAAATTAAATCAGGCTACAAGAAGAAATTTTAGTGAACAGGAAAGCTTAAACAGTGCTGTCGTCCTAGCCATTGGTACTTAGAGCTGTGACTTCTTCCTACTTAGCACAGGGTATTCACATAATTTGGATGTTGAATATACGCTTGTTCAGTGAATGAATGTATGCGTAGGCTATGGTTCCTGGCTTTCACTCCACATTTATCCTAAATGCCTCTGCTGGATTAATGGTGCTAAAAAACTGATTTCATTGTAGGATTCTTCAGCTCAAAATACTGTTGTGCTGTCTACAAAACAAACATATTCTTGGCCTGAATAACATCTTATTTTACCTTTAATTCTTGCTACTTCTAAAATAAGTCTTGCCCCAGCCGAACACATCATTTAGCACACTTCTTAAAATACACACATACAACCTTCTGCCTCTGAAACCTGATTAAATCCTCTCCATCCTCTTAGGTTTAGCTGAGTGATCATTTCCTTAATGCACATTTTATTTATTTGTAATATATACTTTGTGAGTCCTTGAGCAGAGCAGCTTACTTTGCTTTTATTTTAATAATAATCAACACCTGGCTCTTGTAAGTTGCGATTCCTTGGCTCCTCCCCAGACCCAATCAATAAACTCTTGAGGTGGAGACTGCGAATCTCTTCCAGAGGTATTTTCTTTCTTTTTTTTTTTTTTTTAATATTTATTTATCTTAGAGGGAGGTGTGCATGAGCAGGTGGAGGGGCAGAGGGAGGGAGGGAGAATCTCAAGCAGACCCTGCACTGAGCTGGGAGCCCAAGTGAGGCGCTATTTGGTCATTGGTACCCTTTTATTGTTTTATTGTTACCTTTTCCTCTGTACTTCTCAGGGGTAAAATAATGTGCTCCTGATGTATGGGGACTATATTTCTAGCTACTCTGTGTCTAATGTCATTCTGAGAGTAAATGACTTACAAATTCCATCTACATAAATGGATTATCTGCTAAAATTTTTGCCTAGGCAAACCCATTTTAAAAAAAATGTATTTTGCAACCTTGGTCCCTAGTAGAAGTTATTTGTCAAGAACAAATGTTTCTAGTTTAAAATGTTCATTTTTATTTGATTAGGGAAGGAATAGAAAAATATATTACACAGCTTCAATGTTAAAAGGGAAAAGGGGCATATGGTACTATTTAGAAGTAAACTCTAGTTATGTGCTTACTCATCAGAGATTCTATATTTAAGCACTAATGTTGGAATGAATTCAAGAATAGACAATTCTCCATGAATATTTAAGTAAGCTAGAAACATGAAATAAAAAGTGAGACCTGTGGAACTGGAACCAAACACCTTAAATTCCATATCAATTTTGATTTTTTAGAAAAGGTTGGTGGATGGGACAGTGATTTGATACTAACACATCTTCTTCAACTTGAGTTCTAAGGTGAGTAATCCATTTCATTTTGAAAGCCTTTCCTATTGGGTCTCTTTTAGTGAATTTGTTAACCTTCAAAATCCATACAGGTAATGAGAAAATAGAAGAACGTTCTGGTTTCTTAAACTGTGAAATGAGCATTTTCCAACTTGAAACTCCTATTTTTCCAACTTGAAATAGGATAAATGAAGTTTTTGTTCAAATATGCTCTATTCCATTGATCTAACTGAAATGATAAAATAAACAGCTGTTTAGAGATTTACAGGATCCATGACTCTGATAAAGGATGGTGTATGAGAAGTTTGTTTTCATTTCAATGTGTTTTCCTGGGGAAGGAGAAAATGCTATTTCTAGAGGAAGAAAACCTAACTTGACCAGAGTAGTTTGTTAGAAGAAACTAAGAGATAATACAATATTTTAAAGAAGCTGAAATAGGGGTTTGGCTTAAAAGGAAAGGCCACAGTTTCTGTACTATTTTCAAAGTATTTTTGCATATTGATAACAACCTTCTTTATACTTCTGTGACAGCAATGGTCCTTGGCATGCTGATTTGCATTCGCTCTATGTGGTGCCAACTTAGAATTCTTCTCTTATTACACTTCATGCTCCAGAAATATCAAAACACTTGTCTCTGGGTGAACCATGGTCTCTGAACACTTTGTGTTTCTCAAATGCTCTTTGGAATGTCCTTCCCAGCTCACACATTGCAGATTCCTGATCTTCTAAGTGTGGGCTAAACCATCATTGTTTCCATGGTAATTCCCCTGTCTCAAGATAAACTTAGAAATTCCTTCCTCCTTGGTCCCGTGGTGTCTCAAGTGTCTATTTATCTCTCCATTTCACCATGAGATTGTAAACAATTTGCTGTTCAGAATGTGAGAATTTTGGGGTTTTGGTTTTGTTTTGTTTTGTCTCATTCTTTTCAGTGCCCAGAACAGTTGTTCTTGCCCTATAGTAAGAAGTCATCATAAATATATTGCAAATGAGTGGAAATTAGACAATTAGTAGTGATCAATAAATCTGCTAGTAACTGAGGGCCTCTGTAATATTTTTCATATTAAAAAGAACCCCTTCCAAATCTTGTAAAACTGATTTTTCCTGGGTGTATCCTCAAACAAGATTGAAAACTGATGAGACCAAATCTAAAAAATTCTTTGACTATTTGTCTTTTTTTTTAACTCTGATTTTCTTTTCTTTTTTTTAAGATTTTTTTTTAAATTTATTTGACAGAGAGAGAGAGAGATCACAAATAGGCAGAGAGGCAGGCAGAGAAAGAGGGGTAAGCAGGTTCCCTGCTGAGCAGAGAGCACAATGCGGGACTTGATCCCAGGACCCTGAGATCATGACCTGAGCCAAAGGCAGAGGCTTAACCCTCTAAGCCAACCAGGCACCCCCCAACTCTGATTTTCTGAGCAGTTCCCCAGTGTCTCTGTGGGCTCCCCTCCTTAAGGCACTACTCTCCTTTTACTTTCAAATATTCTTCTCTACAAGAAATCAGAAAAAGTTTAGATACTATTGCTTTGTGTTTTTACATGATAGATTATAATGTAGAAAGGTTCAATATTTTACCTTAATTATGTGTAAGTAATGTATTCTAATTCATTTGCTTGGGGTACAAATTTTCTTTTAATATTCAAATTAATTGTGAGACTTCTGGTTCAAAGTACTGAATTGAGTTCATGCTTTTTAAACCTTTCCCTCCAGAGTCCCTACATTTACAATAATGAAAAACAAACAAACAAACAAACAAATAAATATATATACACATATATATCTCATCATCACAACAAAGAAATGGAAGATGGGCAAGGATTTTACCTTATTTGGAAAAGATGGAAAATAGATGAAACAATGACTAATAAAGTAGAGTAGATGCCCTATTGCCTAGAAACAATGTGTAGCAGATGCTGCTGAAGAGAAAACCCTCCATGGGAACCTGGGGGGCCCAGTTGGTTAATCATGCAACTCTTGATTTGGCTCAGGTTGTGATCTTCAGGCCAAGAGATCGAGCCCCCTGTTGGGCTTTGTTCTCAGCACAGAGTCTGCTTAAGACTCTCTCTGCCTCTGCTTGCCTCTAAAATCACTCAATCAATCAATCTTTTAAAAAAAGAGAGACCCCCATGGGGGCGCCTGGGTGGCCCAGTTGGTTAAGTGACTGCCTTCAGCTCATTTCATGATCCTGGAGACCTGGGATGGAGTCCCACATCAGGCTCCCTGCGCGGCAGGAAGCCTCCTTCTCCCTCTCTCACTCCCCCTGCTTGTGTTCCCTCTCTGGCTGTGTTTCTCTCTGTCAAATAAATAAAATCTTGAAAAAAAAAGTTTATAAAAAAAAAAAGAGAGACCCTTCTGCGGCTATGCAGCACCTTGGGGACACTCAAAATTTGCAGACACCAGGCACAGAGGATGGTGCTAAAAACACTGAAAAATTTTTAAAGATTTTATTTCTTTATTTATTTGACAGAGAGATACAGAGAGAGCACAAGTAGACAGAGCAGCAAGCAGAGAGAGAAGGAGAAGCAGGCTCTCTGCTGAGCTGGGAGCCCGATGTGGGGCTCGATCCCAGGACCCTAGGATCATGACCTGAACCAAAGGCAGCCACTTAACCGACTGAGCCACCCAGGCGCCCCCAAAATACTGAAATTAATATGAGGAATAATGGAAGGTCCTTTTATCTTCTAAACACATTTTAAAGAGGGGACAAAATCTGGAGGGTTAGGATGAAATCTGGGCAAACCCAGGGCAGCGTTGGCCTTCTGTCATATGAGGGGCTACTCTAGGCACATGCACCCTAAAACAACACCTGCTAGTTGACAAACTCACCCCACAGGTACAGAACTTCCAGTCTACCTTTCCAATTCTTCAGTCACAAATATGATGAACAAAAATCATAGAAATGAATGAGGAAGAACAGAATAGAAGGGAGAAAACTGACCTGAGAGGAAACAGGTGACTCAGGCAACAGGAGAGAACAATTTTGTTTTTCTCTAAACAGTAGCCTCTTTAAAACTCTCTGTGTGTAACACAGGAGAAAGATATCCTGAAAAGAGAATGCTCAGATAAGGGATTTTCCTAACCAAAATACTATGGAGTGGGGGTGGGGAGGGGGACACTGATGGGCGGGGCATTGATGGGCGTGGGCTGCTGAAAAGAGATCTTAGGAAGTTGAGCAAAAAGAGATGGAAAAATAAGGCCAGAATCAGAAAGAATCATTTCAGTGGGTCCAACAACAGGAGAGTTTTTTGCCATTATGTGGTTGTGCAATTCACAATTTATAATAGCCAAACAAGACTGGCCTGGAGAAAGATATTAGAAATAACAGAGAAGAGGAAATGAGAATTTTTTTAAGTTGAAAGATATGCTCTTCAGGTGTGAATAGCAGAATCCTGAAGCTAAAGAGATTATTTTCATTTCCATTGCTCAATGTGTTTTGCCTCCCAAATGTAAAAGTCTAAAGATACAAGTGAGCATGTGAAGAAATGGGAACCTCAATACACTGTTGGTGGAAGTGTAAACTGGGATGATTACTTTGTTTTTTTTTTAAGATTTTATTTATTTATTTGACAGAGAGAAACACAGCCAGAGAGGGAACACAAGCAGAGGAAGAAGCAGGCTTCCCACTGAGCACGAATCCTGATGTGGGACTCAATCCCCGATCATGACCTGAGCCAAAGGCAGTCGCTTAACCAACTGAGCCACCCAGGCGCCCCTGGGATGATTACTTTGAAGAGCATTTTGTCAATACCTAGTAAAGCTGATGCGCAGGAACTGGGATGAAAATTTCACTTATGGATCTATTATCTGGAGAAACTGGGACCTTTCCTTAAGAAACCATAAATAGGATTATTCTTTGCAACACTATTTACAATAGAAAAAACAGATTGTTGTATAATAGTTAAAATTACTATGTAACAACATAGGTAAGTCTCAAAACCATCATGTTGAGGAAAAAAGAAAAGAAAAGAAAAAGCAGGTTGCAAAATGATACATTCAGAAGATACTGTTTAAGCATATTTAACAATCCAAAACATGATACTATGTATTTTTTTGATAATAAAAATAGAAAAAAATTCCAGAGATTAAAAGAAGCAAAGAAATAATCTAAGTCATTCAGATGGAACATGAATCACGGGCACCTGGATGGCTCTGTGCTTTAAGTGTCTGCTTTCAGCTCATGTCATGGTATCTCAGGGTCCTGGGATGGAGCTCCCACATTGGGGTTCCTGCTCGGTGGGGAGGCTGCTTCTTCCACTCTGATTGCCCCTCCCTCTGCTTGTGCTCTCTCTCTATTTGCTCATTCCCTTTCTCATTCATTCTCAAATAAATAATAAATTATTATTATTATTATTATTATTATTTTAGATTTTATTTATTTGACAGAGAGAAACACAGCCAGAGAACGAGCACAAGCAGGGGGAGTGAGAAGGAGAAGCAGGCTTCCCCGCTGGCAGGCAGCCCGATGTGGGACTCGATCCCGGGTCTCCAGGATCATAACCTGAGCTGAAGGCAGTCGCTTAACCAACTGAGCCACCCAGGTGCCCAATAATAAATAAAATCTTAAGAAAAAAAGAAGATGAATCAGACGGATATAAGCTTCTAACAGCAATATTGAATATTAGAAAATATAGACTGATACATTAAAAGTTCTGAAGCTATATGAAATTATTGCTTTATGGAGCTTTTTTGAAGTAGAATTTCTATACCATAAAACTCACCCATATTAAGTGCAAATATCAATGATCATGAGTAAACCTATAAAGTTGTGAAGCTATGCTCAAAATCTAGTTCTAGAACATTTCCATCACTTCAGAAAGATTCCCCATAACCATAATCAATTCTCAGTCACATCCCAGCTCCAGGAAACCACTAATGGGCTTCTCTCCCCATAGATTGGTCTCTTCTATACATTTTATATAAATGAAATCATACAATAAATAATCTTTTGCATCTGGTTTCTTTCACTTAGCCTAATGTGTTGTGGGGTTATCCATATTGTAGCAAGTATAAGGAACAAGTTGCTGTTTATGTTTATATTTAACGTTTAAAGAAACTTTCAAACTTTCTTTCTTTCTTTTTTTTTAAAAAAGATTTTATTTATTTGACAGAGAGAAACACAGCCAGAGAGGGAACACAAGCAGGGGGAGTGAGAGAGGGAGAAGCAGGCCTCCCGCTGAGCAGGGAGCCCGATGTGGGACTCCATCTAGGGTCTCCGGGATCATGACCTGAGCCAAAGGCAGTCGTTTAACCAACTGAGCCACCCAGGCGCCCCAGAAACTTTCAAACTTTCAAACAAGTTTTCCAAAGTTGCTGTATCATTTAACATTTTCACCAACAATGTATAAGGGTTTTAGTTTTTCCACATCCTCACAGACACTTGTTATTGTCTTTTTTATTACAGCCATGCAAAGTAGTATCTTATTGTGGTTTTAATTGTATTTCCCTAATGATTAATAAGGTTGAGTATCTTCAGGTGTGTATTAGCTATTTGTATAGCCTCATTGATAAAATATCTAATAAATTTTTGGTCCATTTTTAAAAATTGGTTTATCTTTTCATTATTGAGTTCTGTCTTTTATATATTATGGATACTAGTCCTTTAACAGATGTATGATTTACAAACATTTTCTTTTTTTTTTTTTTCAAAGATTTTATTTATTTGACAGAGAGAAACACAGCCAGAGAGGGAACACAAGCAGGGGAGTGAGAGAGGGACAAGTAGGCTTCCCACCGAGCAGGGAGCCCTACGTGGGACTCGATCCCGGGTCTCTGGGATCATGACCTGAGCCAAAGGCAGTAGCTTAACCAGCTGAGCCACCCAGGTGCCCCACAAACATTTTCTTCTAATCTGTGGCTTATCTTTTAATTTTCTTAAGGGTATCTTTTGAGGCACAAAAGTTTTTAATTTTGATATTGGCTTTATCAATTTTATCTTTAAAATCATATTTTTGTTATTATATGTAAGAACTCTTTTTGTAACCAAGGGGAGCCTCGGTAGATCATTAGGTTGAGTGTCCAACTCTTGATTTAGGCTTGTGTCATGATCTTGGGGTTGTGGTATCTATTCCTGCATCCGGCTCCCCACTCAGTGGGAAGTTGGCTTAAGATTCTTTCCCTCTGCCCCTTCTGATCACCTGCTCTCTCTCTCTCTCTCTCAAATGCATGAATATATCTTAAAAGAAAGAGAGAAAGAGAGAACGCTGCATCACCTAGTCATGAAGGTTTTCTCCTGCGTATTCTTCCTAAGTTTTTATAGTTGTAGCTCTTACATTTAGGTGTTTCATCTATTTAGAGTTAATTGTTGTGTATGCTATGAGCTAAGAGTCTAAATTAATCCCTTTGAACCTGACAATAATTCCAGCATAATTTGTTAATAAGTCCATGTTACGGGTTAAATTTGCTCCCCACCCACCCATCTTAACCCTGAGTACCTTAGAATGTGACTGTATTTGACAAGGGGTCATTGAAGATGTAATTGGTTAAGATGAGATCACTTGGAATAGGGTGGACCCTTGAACCAGTGCAACTGGTTTCCCCCTAACAAGAAGAAATTTGGATACAAAACATGCACACAGGGAGAATACCATATGCAGATGAAGGCAAAGATTGGAGTGATGCTTCCACAAGCCAAAGAACCCAAAAATTGTCATTAAACTCCTAGAAGCTAGGCAAGAGGCACAGAACAATCTCTCCCTCACAGCCTCAGAAGAAGCTACCCCTGCTGACACCTGGATTTTGGACTGTGAACTTCCAGAACAATGAGAAAAAGAATATCTATTGGTGAAGCCACCCATTTTGTGCTATTTTTTTTAAGATTTTTTAATTTATTTGACAGAGAGAAACACAGCCAGAGAGGGAATACAAGCAGGGAGGGTGAGAGGGAGAAGCAGGCTTTCTGCAGAGCAGGGAGCCCGATGTGGGACTCGATCCTGGAGACCTGAGCCGAAGGCAGTCGCTTAACCAGCTGAGCCACCCAGGTGCCCCATTTTGTGCTATTTTGGGATAGTATCCCTAGCAAACAGATGCAGGCTGGCTGTATGCTTTTTAACCTAAAATTTAATCTTAGCTCCAACTAGTAATCAAGGAAGAAGGCTGATTGAGGGCAACTTTTTCTGACATGGAAGGACTCAAAGTTTATGTCCAGTACGCCATTTCTTAGGAAGTTACTTTAGGATGTACTATAGTAAAAGGACGGAGAAACCAGGAAGAAGAAGGAATGTAATTGGTTAAGTAGTCTGAAAGTGCAGATCTAAGATGACAGCTGGGTAGCAAGTCTTTAGAGCAGTTGCTCTGGATTACAGCAGGAATATGGAGATTCTTAAGAGGGATTCTACAGATTTGCTTATGCTTTTGTTGTTGGAAAAATGTAACATTATGATAAAAATGAGGGGAAAACCCACAAGAATCTTTTATTCATTTTCTGGGGCTGTCATAACAATGTATGCAGACTGAATGGCTTAAATAACAGAAATTTATTTTCTCACAGTTCTGCAGGCTAGAAGCCTAAGATCAAGGTGTCAGCGGAGTTGATTTCTTTCTTTCTTTCTTTTTTAAAGGACAACATATTTTTTTTAAGATTTTTTATTTATTTATTTGACACAGAGAGAGAGATCACAAGCAGGCAGAGAGACAGGCAGAGAGAGAGGAGGAAGCAGGCTCCCCGCTGAGCAGAGAGCCCGATGTGGGCCTCGATCCCAGGACCCTGAGATCATGACCTGAGCTGAAGGCAGAGGCTTTAACCCACTGAGCCACCCAGGCACCCAGCTGATGTCTTTCTTTCTTTCTTTCTTTCTTTCTTTCTTTCTTTCTTTCTTTCTTTCTTTCTTTCTTTCTTTCACAGAGAGAAACACAGCTAGACAGGGAACACAGCAGAGGGACTGAAAGAGGGAGAAGCAGGCTTCCCATGCAGCAGGAAGCCCGATGTGAGGCTTGATCCCAGGTCTCCAGGATCATTACCTGAGCCGAAAGCAGTTGCTTAACCAACTGAGCCATCCAGGTGCCCCAGCAGCTGATGTCTTTTGAAAGTCTCTCTACTTAGCTTGGAGATAGATGGTCTTTTGTTTGAGTCTGTGTCCTAATCACGTCTTTTTACAAGGACATCGGTCATATTGGACTAGAGCCCACCCGTTTGACCTCATTTTACCATAATTACCTCTTTAAAGGCCCTATCTTCAAATATGGTCATATTCTTAAGTAGGGAGGGTTAGGACTTCAACAAATGAATTTTGGGATGAGAGCAGGGGACACAATTCAATGCATAACCAAATTGAAGAAAACAATACAGATCCAGTGGTCTAGTTTTTCAGCCATCTTTCTTTGGAACACTGTGAAGAAAGGTATTTTCCTTCCTTCCCCAAGTATGGCAGGGATTGTTTACATTGTGGGTGGTGCTGGTTGGTAGACAGCTCTCTCCTAGATTTCTTTCCCAGAGGCACTCCACCTCACCAGAGTAGGTTTGGGACCCCCATGTTATAGTTAATTGGGAATACAGCCCTTTCAGTTCACCCCTATATGCCTGCTGATGTTCTCCCCATTATGGAAGTGGTGGTATCAGTGGAATTCAGTTGGGTGAGATTAAATCAGTTGATTTGAGTATCAAAGCAACAATAGGAAGGTGAGCACCCTGTGGAATGGGATACGTGTACTGTCTCTAAAAGAATAGCCTCGTCTCATGTCAGCAATTTTGGCAATATGAGTGCGCTCACCTATTGGTGCTATGTCTATTTTCTTTCTTTTTTTTTTTTTGTCTATTTTCTTTCTTTCTTTTTTTAAGATTTTATTTATTTGACAGAGAGAAACACAGCCAGAGAGGGAACACAAGCAAGGGGAGTGAGAGAGGGAGAAGCAGGCTTCCCGCTGAGCAGGGAGCCCGATGTGGGACTCGATCCCTGGTCTCCGGGATCATGACCTGAGCTGAAGGCAGTCGCTTTACCAACTGAGCCACCCAGGCGCCCCTATATCTATTTGCAGTGGAAAGCTGGAAATCTGGATTTTTATGTAGTGTTTCCAAATTCTGAATATGATCAACAAATTCAAATTTGAAACACTGTGGAACCAATGCCTTTGGAGCCCAACTAAACATTTCTATATGTGAAATTTGGCTAGTTTGTATCGGTGCTGACATTTCCTGGCCTTCCCCTAAACATCTTGTAAATATTTCATCATTGCCAATTCTATTCTACAAAGGCCATCAGTCATGAGACCAACATTTTAGTGAAGCACAGTGGGAGGGCAGGTTTGGCTAAGGTCATGACACTAGTCAAGGTCATAAGGCTAATTAGTAGGAAAGATTGGGCTCCTTGGCCACTGCTCTTGCCTACACATTCTCTCATTTTCCAGTTGACTTCTGATAAATTGACCTATGGTTATGTTCTAACGTTTTCTTTCTCTTTTAATCATTCAATCAGAAGAGCAGCATCTGCTCTTTCTCTCTCTCTCTTTTTTAAAGATTTTATTTGTTTATTTGGCAGAGAGAAACACAGCAGGGAGAGTGAGAGAGGGAGAAGCAGGCTTCCCACCAAGCAGGGACCCTAATGCAGGGCTGGATCCTGGGGGGCTTAATCAGGACTCCAGGATCATGACCTGAGTCGAAGGCAGATGCCCAATGATGGAGCCACCCAGGTGCCCCAGCATCTGTTCTTTTTTTTTTTTTTTAAAGATTTTATTTATTTATTTGACAGAGAGAAACACAGCCAGAGAGGGACCACAAGCAGGGGGAGTGAGAGAGGGAGAAGCAGGCTTCCTGCTGAGCAGGGAGCCCGATGTGGGACTCGAACCCCAGTCTCCGGGATCATGACCTGAGCCGAAGGCAGTCGCTTAACCAACTGAGCCACCCAGGCACCCCGCATCTGTTCTTTTTATGAGTCATGTTCCTCTGAGGCTGTGTATAATCAGTCTAGTGGGCAGTCATATACGGCCCTGAAATGGAAACTTCTTCATTTTCAACCTGATCAATCACAGAGATTTTGTGAACCTTTTGGCCTCTTGGCAACTTCACTCTCTTTGATAACTGGTGGAAAGATTACAGTGATTAATTAAGACTTGTTATTCAAAATGTAAATGTATGCTATTAAAATGTGATTTATTTTTTATTTTTTAGATTTTATTTATTTATTTGACAGAAATAGACACAATACGAGAGGAAACACAAGCAGGGGGAGTGGAAGAGGGAGAAGCAGGCCTCGCACGGAGCAGGGCCGATCCCAGGATCCTGGGATCATGACCCCAGCCAAAGGCAGATGCTTAATGACTGAGTCACACTTGTGCCCCTAAAATGTGATTATTTAAAAAGAAAATGGATTGATATATGAGAAAAATAAATTCACATAAATGTATTAGATTCCCTTTTTGAAACATGAAACATTTATTTAAGTAAAACTTCATCTCTTGCTATGAGAAGAAAATAAAGGTATTTCAGATGATACCTAAAGATTTAAAGATTGTTGTAAATCTACAACTTGCATTTATTAAGTGTAATGTGTACTTAATCTTATATAAGCAAATTCTTACTGACTTTTTCTTCTTTCCTAAAAGGAGGCAAAACAGATTCTGCCTTTTTTTTTTTTTTTAAAGATCTATTTATGTCTTCGACAGAGTAACACAGCTAGAGAGGGAACACAAGCAGGGGGAGTGAGAGAGGAAGAAGCAGGCTTCCTGCCAAGCAGGGAGCCCGATGTGGGGCTTGATCCTGGGTCTCTGGGATCATGACCTGAGCCAAAGGCAGATGCCCAATGACAGCCACCCAGGCTGTGTAACCAATGCCTTTGGATGCCCCAATGCCCAGGCGCCCCAATTCTGCCTCATTTTGATGCAAAACATTAAACTATAGTAATTTAAATCATTTTCAGTAAGCCATGTCCCACAAATATCTTTGGTCAACATTTTTGGGAAGTTGATCTTAAAGTTGTATCCACTGTTACAGGCTGCTCATTTGGCAAGAAGTTCTAGGGTCATTTTCTTTTCTTTTTTTTTTTTAAAGATTTTATTTATTTGACAGAGAGAAACACAGCGAGAGAGGGAACACAAACAGAGGGAGTGAGAGAGGGAGAAGCAGGCTTTCCGCCGAAGCAGAGAGCCCGATGTGGGACTCGATCCTGGGTCTCCAGGATCATGACCTGAGCCGAAAGCAGTCGCTTAACCAACTGAGCCACCCAGGTGCCCCTCTAGGGTCATTTTCGATCAATCTTTGCATGTACCCTCACTTTACAGGCCTCAATTTGTCCCAGCTATGACTATTTGAACCTTAACTACAAGTTCATAGCGCTATCTTTAGGACCAGTGCTGTCCCTAACCAGGATATACTAAAGCATGTTAGGCAGTCTGTCTAGAATTCAGCAGAACCTTACTTATCTTGCTAATGATCCAGGTTTGATCTTATCTCCAGTCCTAATATTTAGGCATTTATCTTTTCTCTCAGACATATTTTTTTTCTATAGCACACATAGGATGATATTCACGAAAAAGAGTGCACAAACCATAAGTGCTCAATTATCTCAAAGCGAATACAATTACCCCACCTGGGTAAGAAATAGAACATGAACAGCACGCCCTAAGCCCTCTGTTCCTTGCCAATCACTATCTTCGACCCTCTTCCCAAAGTTTATACTGCTCTGCCTTCTAATGCTTGGTTTTGAACTTTATGTACAGAGAAGCATATGGTAGATATTCGCTCAGGTCTGGCTTCTTCACACCCCACATTGTGTTTGTGAGATCTGACCAAGTCACAGACAGAAAGCAGTAGTTCATTTTTCTCACTGTTGTATAAAATTCCATTGTAGAAATGTACTGTAATTTATTTAGCTTATTTAGGAATGTTGTACATTCCCCCTGCCCCACAGATTTTTGCTCCTGTGAGTAATGCTGTTCTGGAACTTCTTGTATATATCTTTTGGAATACATAAGCATGTGTATCTGTTGAGTATACACAAAGAAGTCAAGCTGTGGGGTCACACAGTATTTGCAGAATGTTAGATGATGCTGATGTTTTCCAACATAGTTGTGTTCATTTATACTCACTTATACCATAGGAGATTTCTCATTTGTTCTTAGCCTCACCAAACATTTATCTTTTAGATTTTACCTCCTGGGAATGTTGTGCTATCTCATTGCCATTATAATTTACATTGCTTTGGTGATTGATGAATTTGGGCTCCTTTTCAAATATGTGTTGGTCATTAAATTATTGTCTCTCTCTTTTTTAAAGATGTCATTTATTCTCTAGAGAAAGAGAGAGCTCAAGAGGGGACACGAATGGTGAGGAGGGGCACTGGGAAAGAGAGAAACTGGCTCCCCGCCGACCAGGGAACCCAATGGGGGACATGATCCCAGGACTCCGAGATCATGACCTGAGTCAAAGGTAGATGCTCAACGAACTGAGCCACCCAGGTGTGCCCCCCACTAAATTATTCTCTGATAATGTGTCAGTTCAAGTCTCTTGTCCACTTCCTAAAACTATTGTCTATTTTTACTAATTTGTAGGAGTTCTATCTATATAATGGATAGAAATCTTAGGTCAGTTCTATTGGTTGAAAATATCCTTTCCTACTCTTTGGTTTGCCTTTTCACAGTCTTAATGGTGTTTTGTTGGAAAGCAGAAAGCTAATGAAGTTTAATTTTCCTAACACTTCCTTTATTGAGGGTGCTCAAAAAGGGTATCCTTTTAAAGAAAGATTTCCCTATCCCAAGGTTTGAATATTTTTCAGTGCTATCTTCTAGAAGCTGATTTGCTTTATTTTTTCATAGTTAGATCTATAATCAACCAGGGATTAATTTTTGTGGATGGTGTAAGGTATGAAAAAGTTACATTTTTTTTTTCTGTATGACTACCTAATGACCTAGCACCATTTATTGGAAAGATTGAGCTTTTCCCTTTTTTTTTTTTGCCCAAGTGTGTTTGTGTATGTGTTTAAAGACTACTATTACAAGTGGAAATGCTTTTTCTTAAGATTCTCTGAGACTTGATCATTATTAGTGGTCACAAGTAATTGTAAACACATTTGAAATTTTATTTGTAAATTACATTGTATCATATCTCATAAGAAATGCCAAGAAAAAGAAGAGGCAGGTAGGGTTAAAGAAGCCAGAAATTAGAGATTCTAGCAATGAGGAGGTAAGTCAGAGACCCCGCAGATCTGTTCTCAGAAAATTAAAAAAAGAATATATGGTCTACATGAAAAGCCTGTATCATGGCAGCAGGAAGACTTTTCCAAGTTTGCACACACCCATATCTCAAGATTAGTGAAATGTGTGGCAGCGATTTAAGTACAATTTAAACATGAGACTGATGAAGAATCCGTAAGTTTCTAGAACAGTCTAAAGGGAGGCTTCCCCTAGTTGTAAGTTACTGAATTGAGAACAACAATGGGCAATGAGAGTGGGTTAGGTTTGAATAAAATGCTTCTTTGCCATTGCTGGGTAATTGTATTATGCTGCCTCTAATCCCAACCGTGGAATTCCTCCCTATAATAATTAAAGAGAGGTTGTGGTTCTCAGAGATTTAAATATTCCAGAAGCTTACACTTGGGAAGGAAACAGAAAGATGTTGAAGAGGGAGAGTATCATAGTTTCACTTGTTGCTTTTCACTTTCAAAAAGGGAAGTCTCAAGTTTCTGCCTGTGGCCAGTGACCCCGTAGTGAGAATGAAGAAGTATGTATGCAAAAATGCACACATAGGAGTGGGCAGGGAGGTTGCTGATGCAGGGCTCAGGGTGGAGGGTGAAAGAGCTTCGGCTTTTATTCCATTGCAGACAATAGCTGTTATCTAGTTCCGTTTATTAAGAATAATCTTTTACTCAGTTCATTTACAGTTATCTGATTTATCCATGAAGATCACTTGGTAGGCAGATATAAGGCTGGCTATTAGTAGAACTTTAAGGTAAGGGAAACAACAACAACAACAACAACTATGGCCTTTGGTGTTCCTATTGAAAATGCGTTTCCAGGTCCATAATAAACGGTATTTGATTTCAAATGTTCAAAATGTTCAAAAATACCCTCAGTGTTAAGCCAAAGAAACCATGGTATAAACACAAAATACCAAATGTATCATCTCAGGCTCCTCAGGCTCTGAGTTAATAGTTGAACCATTTTGTATTTGAATTATTGGAATTATGAGCCACTTGAGAGCGTGTCATGTATATAATCTAATCTCTGAAGTATCTAGCACAGTGCTCTGAGTATATGGGACTTAATTGACTTTGATTGATTGCAACTAAAATCTTCAGCAGAATTCTCTAACATTCACTGAAACTGAGCTATATTGAATTGGAGATAGTCAGGTGAAAGAACAGTGGAAAATAACAAAGTGCTTGAAAATGTTGTCTCGTCTGTGGTTACAATAATCACTGCAAAGCAGTCATACAAAGTAGGGGACCTATTCCAACAGCCCAGATCTGTATCTTTTTGGTTTGCACAATTCCTAGCACCTGGCCTTTTTGAAGTAATGTAAAAATTCCCCTATGATCCCACATAGTTCTAACAACCTTCAAATTCCTAAGAGAAAACTCCTGCTTGCTTTGTTTTTAGCTCCTTAAATCCACATCCTTTGTCTTTCCATCATCTCTGATGGTTCGGCATTATCCTGTCAAACTAGTTGAGTGTTATTAGCCACAGTGCATCTTGGTACAGTATGTTCTGCTTCTTTGGAACAATGCCAATCCTGGTACAAGAAGCAGGAAATGATGAGTAAATAGTTTTTTTAAGACTCGAGAGTGCTCTTTAATATGTTGAAGATATTTTCTTGATCCTTCTCAATGAGGGCTTAATTTTACCTTACCGTTGTTATTCTTTTTTTTTTTTTTTTTTTTAAAGATTTTATTTATTTGACATAGAGAAACACAGCCAGAGAGGGAACACAAGCAGGGGGAGTGAGAGAGGGAGAATCAGGCTTCACGCCGAGCAGGGAGCCCGATGTGGGACTCAATCCAGGGTCTCCGGGATCATGACCTGAGCCGAAGGCAGTCGCTTAACCAACTGAGCCACCCAGGCACCCCCGTTGTTGATATTCTGTCCCTATGAATTCTAGGTCTCTATGAAAAACTTTGCTGCTGACCAATGTTTTTCTACCATCCCTTATTCCTCAAATGTCCTTGATGTACTCTGGTAAGCTTTCTACTCCTGGGTACATGTGTGTAATCTTGGGAAATAGCTATACCTAAAACTATCTTTAGATTTTAGGAAGTGCTTTGAAGATTTACTTTGATTTTATGTCCTGCTGGATCTTCTCACATCAGTTCAGTTCAACAAATATAATTAAATTCTCCCATATGTGTGACATTTGCCCAATTGCTAAGGATACAAAGATGAGTTTTTACTGTGTCAAAGGGATACAAATCTAATGCAATGATCCTCAGCTCTTGAATATTCGCCTTACTTGGGAGCCTTAAAACATATTAATATGTGGGGAGGAACACCCAGAATCTTCTAAAATAGGTTTTGGGTGGGTCTTGGACATCAGAATTAAAAAAAAATATCTCCTCAGATGATCTTTACATATAGTGAAGAACAACCTAATCTCATAGGCTAGTTAATAAAAGTTAACGTTTATTAAGAACTGCCTTATGCCAGATATTTTTTCTTTTCTCATATTTTATATTATTTAATCCTTCTAATAACCCAATAAGATAAATGTATTGTTACCTCCTTTTTAAAAAGATTTTATTTATTTATTTGACAGAGAGAAACACAGCTAGAGAAGGAACACAAGCAGGGAGAGTGAGAGAAGGAGAAGCAAGCTTCCCACCAAGCAGGCAACCCGATGCTGAGCTCGATCCCAGGACTCTGGGATCATGACATAAGCCAAAGGCAGACGCTTAATGAATGAGCCACCCAAGCATCCCTCCATTTTCTTTTTTTTTTTTTTTTAAAGAGAATGTCTTTATTTATTTATTTTTTGAAGGCTCAATGTCCAACATGGGCCTTGAACTCATGACCCTGAGATCAAGAGTCACATGCTTTAGACTGAGCCAGCCAGGTGCCCCTGTTCCCTCCATTTTATGGATGATGAAAGGAGCCAGGGTCAAGTTTAATGACATATCTAAGGCCACACAGTTAGCACGTGGGAGAATGAAGCGTCAGTGTCTTAATCTGCTGGAGCTGGTGTTCCTCTCCACTCCAGAGACTGTCTCAGGTTCCCTGCCTGAGTGATTGAATTTGATAAGCTTTATAACGGTGGCAGTTTGCAAAATGTCCTGAGGGAAGAGAGCTCAGGGGCTGTTGATTCTGACCAGGGCTGAGGAGGCTGGGGAATATTTTACAAGAAGGAACTATTTGAACATAACCTTAAGTGATGAATAGGATTTATAGGGAGAGAAGACACTTCAAAGAGAAAAGATGTCCTCTGCAAAGGCATTCAAAAGTTATGCGTGGAAAATTCCAGAAATGCATTCTGTCTTTTGAGTGCTCTGGTCACTTTTATATGTATGTATGTATGTATGTATATATGTATTTACTTATTTATTTATTTATTTTTAAAAGATTTTATTTATTTGGCAGAGAGAAACACAGCCAGAGAAGGAACACAAGCAGGGGGAGTGACAGAGAGAGAAGCAGGCCTCCTGCCCAGCAGGGAGCCTGATGGGGGACTCGATCCCAGGTCTCCAGGATCATGACCTGAGCTGAAGGCTGTCGCTTAACCAACTGAGCCACCCAGGCGCCCCTCTGGTCACTTTTAAACCCTTTGTGAATGATCTCCTCGGTATTTCAGCCTGCTTAAAAAGTGACCTTTTCTTCAGTGCTTTTAACACTTTCATATTATATTTCAAGATATAAAGATGGCTTTTAATATCTATTTAGACATTTTAAGGTGAAATGAAGTACAAGTAGAAGTCTTGTCATTCAAGCACGTGACTTGTTCTCAGCACGAGGTTCTTCTAAGTAAGTGCCACTTCTCAACACTCTACAGCATTGATAAAGTGGGGTAGGCTTTACCATAGGTACAAAGAATTTTCTTCACTGGAACTACGAGTTTTTATTATTTCAGCTGGGTCATAATGATAAAAATGTTCATGTTTATCTCCATACTTATTAGATAGCCTTTTGCTCTGGGAATGTTATATTTATGAAGTAGGCAGTAAATAGAATTGGATGGTACACACCAGACTCTCAGGGTTGTTGCTGAGAGATCTCCATGAGTGTCTCATGGAGCCTGCATCTGTCTGTCAAATGCTACATTAATACAGCTTTCCTGATAAATCAAGCAACATCCTAGAGGTAAGGTATGAGTGGGGTTGCTATACCTATGGTGAGAACATAGAAACTAGAAATCTTAGGCAGTAAATTCATTATAAGGTAACAGGCTGGACCCTCAGGGTTGACAGGGCCTTCAAGGACTAACACGGTATAAAAGGCCATAAACCTAAATTCCTGGTTGCATAGCCATGTCCCATGTGAGGCTCTATTGATCACCTCTGTTGACCACTAAACTTGACGTTATGAACGGAATCGTTTCTGCCTTCCTCTGCCCCCCAATTTGTATATGGAAGCCCTAATGCCCCACGTGATGGTATTTGGAGACAGGGCCTTTGGGAGATAATTAGGTTTGGGTGAGGTCATGAGGGTGGAGCCCTCTTGAAGGAGGTAAGAAGGGACTCCAGGGAGTTTGTTTCCTCTCGTCGGTCCTGGTGCATCGAGAAGGTGGCTCTCAGTAAGCCAGAAGTAGAGCCCTTACCAGAGAATCAACTGATTCTTGGACTTGGACTCCCAGCTATCAGAACTATGAGAACACAAACTTTGTTGTTTAAAAAGCCCCCCACCTTTGGCATTTGGTTATGGCAGCCTGAGTTAAGACCCTTGGGAGCAACTTGATAAATAACAATGGAAACACTGGAGGCCACGTGCACTCATTTGTCTCCCTGATCTTGGCGTCGTTCCGTTTTTGGTGAAAGCTATTGTGAAAACAGCCTTGAACCCAGTCTCAGTTACCATTCCTGTCGATTAACCCTCTATTTTTCCTTCAGTTACCTTGTCATTTCAAGCAAGCTATCTTATTTTGTTTTCTTTCCCTGGAAGATGAGTGAATTGTGTGTGTTTTAGGGAGACTATCTTGACAACCAAATAGTTTTATATTTTGAATTTCATTAAAATAACAAACTCAGCATAATCTGCGTTGACAGAGTGAGATGCTTATATTAGTCACGTGTAGCTTGTTAGTTAAGTATCAACTTGAGGATCCATGGGATTCTACTGACATCTGCTGGACACATGAATGGCAGCCATCATTTGTTGCCTGATTCTGCCCTCTTCTCTGGTAAGAAAAGACCAACTAGACACCACAGTTAGAAGAGTGACCTCTAGCGAACAAATCTTAGAAAGTTTCTTTTTATTTGAACTAAGTTCAGATGCCATTTCGACAATTGATAATTAAGGGAAGAAAGGTTAGAGTGTTGGTGTTGAGCATATCAGACTTGTTGGTGATGTTCAGTTCTTTTCCCTGTGAAGGGAGATGGTCTCTATGTAACAGAATTATATTTTGATGACTATAGGCTGTTTTATGGATTTAACATTTTGCATTCAGGTGTCATTTTATAATAAAAGGCTTTCTAATTTCATAGTTTAGAGTACAGGATCTGGAGTCAGAGCCAGGATTAAAACGTAGCCTTTGCCACTAGAAATTTTTTTGCCCAGAGTAGGTTACCTACCTTCCCTGTGCCTCACTTTCCCTGGCTTAAAATGGGGATCATTGTACCTAGGTCAGAGAACGTAGAACAGTATCTGACACAAAGTTGGCTATTTTTATTAAAACAAAACTAATAAAATCCTTGTTATTTCTGCCCCTCTGGGATAAGATTAATCTTCTGGTCATCTTTTTGTTGGTAGTAAGCTACAGATAAATGACTCGTACCAAGGATAGGGGAGAGATTCTACAGAAAAGAGGATACAAATTTGTGAACTTGACCTCA
Organism: Spilogale gracilis; assembly: GCA_004023965.1. Classification (NCBI taxonomy): domain Eukaryota; kingdom Metazoa; phylum Chordata; class Mammalia; order Carnivora; family Mephitidae; genus Spilogale; species Spilogale gracilis. The sequence continues at coordinate 23,932 of PITA01006591.1, forward strand.
TAAAATCTGGATAGAGAATCCATGAAGACAACAATATTCTGGTGGCGTGAATGGGAGTGGTTGTGGCTCCTGCAAGAAGTATCACTTTTGTGAGTGAGCATATAGTCACGAGGATGGCACTGGATTAACGCCAGGGGAGTAGTGGGAGGAGGTAGGAAGCTCAGTGATAAAATGCCATGTAGTCATAGGCACCCCATTTTAAATTTTTTATCAACGCAATACAGGCAAAAATTTTAAAACCAAAATAGCATAGACTAACAGAAACTGGTCCTTCTTACGTTGTTCTAAAGACATTTTAGACCCCTCCCCACCGAAATGGGGGTTTTAACCCTTTTAGTTTTTTTATTTCCTCAGTTACCTTCATTATGTCTAAATAATGCACTATTCATAAATATATCCATTTAAGAAAATATTTCCTGACTTCTGCTCTGATCCACAAGGTTTCCGTTCACTTTTTAGTGCCTTGCGAGGGGGTACAGATCAGCAGTCTGTTTGGCCTACACCATGTTTGAAAAAAAAGTCTGAGCCATGGGTGCCTGGGTGGCTCAGTGGGTTAAACCCTCTGCCTTCAGCTCAGGTCATGATCTCAGGGTCCTGGGATCAAGGCCCACATCAGGCTCTCTGCTCAGCAGGGAGCCTGCTTCCTCCTTTCTCTCTGCCTGCCTCTCTGCCTGCTTGTGATCTCTTTCTCTCTGTCAAATAAATAAATTTTTTTAAAAGTCTTAAAAAAAAAAAGTCTAAGTCAAAATGTGAAGGATCAGCTATAATTATAACATAAAAATACAGATTCTTCTGCTTCTCTTGAAGAATCATCAAAGATTAAAAACTGAGTTTGCATTCTCAACTCAGTTGTCCTGAGCTGAGTCATGACTGTCGGCCACTCGGATTTCCAGTGTCCCCCGATGTTAGCACTCCTCTTTGGTCTTTAGTACTAAGGCTGAGTAGGTATTGCCATCAGCATCATTTGGCTCTATTTTCTTTCCTATAGTAGTAAAATATTTCTTCATACCTTCATACACATGTCCTATGTGGGACAATTAAAAATGGACAAAGCAGGCCAAGTAATCTTTATCTTAAGCCTGTTTTGCTCATTTGCTTTAGCTTTCTGCCCCTTTATGCATCACTGACTGCTCTATTGGCCATCCTTATAATGTTAAACGGCATACCAGAAACAGTATATGAAAAGGGATGTGTCTTGTTTTCATTTGGACCAAAGTTCTAATAAGATATGTACTGTAACTGGGGCGCCTGGGTGGTTCAGTTGGTTAAGCGACTGCCTTCGGCTCAGGTCATGATCCCGGAGACCTGGGATCAAGCCCCACATCTCTTCCATGCCAAGCAGGAAGCCCGCTCTCCCCTCTCTCACTCCTCCTGCTTGTGTTCCCTCTCTAGCTGTGTTTCTCTCTGTCAGATAAATAAATATAATCTTTAAAAAAAAAAAGATATGTACTGTAACAGATGTGGAATAAACTCTGTTATACAGAACTAGAAAGGAAGTGGTCAAGAATTGGCTTATAGACTCTAGAACTTTTCTTTTCCTGCTACTGCTTCAAGAATATAAAAATGCATGGGGCACTGGGTGTGGTATTTAAACAATGAATTTTTAAAAAAAGTGTCAGAAAAAAATATTAAAATGCTGACACATAGGTGGAGAGAGAACATTATATGAGGAATATATATATTTTTTTTTTTGGAAAAGATTCTTCTGTGAGCCTCAGCCACATATCCCAGCAAGGGGTTGGGGTGGAGATAGCCTATTTCACTGCCTCAAAACAAGCATGAGGGGGTTTTATGTGGACCAAATGTGGTGCCCAATATGGACCCCCAGGATTTGGGATGCAGAGTGGACTGGGGTCTAATTCTCATTCTAGGAAATCTGGAGGACAAAAGATATGAGACTGTTGGCCACAGAGCAGCCTAGATGATGGAATACAAGAGAGCTGCTGTTACAACTGGGGAATTACTGGACTCCTGTCCTGTGGCCAGTCCAAAGGGGCATGAATATTTCCAGTGGACCAGATGGAGACCACATCTGAATGGTATGGGAGGCTCTGGAGCCACTGGAAGTCCTGCAGAAGGGTGGTGGGATGCAGTCAGCCAACATCCTTTACAGTGGATTGCTGGAGAACCAAGTGGGGACAGGGGAGAGGCCAACTAGAAACAGGTACTTCAGCCAGAGTGACCCAGTAGGTAAGGTTCTGCCAGTGCTCATGAGACAGACAGTTCTAGACATCTAGGACAGAGAGTGTGAGCCTACCTTACAGTATTATCAGTTTAACTAAGCAACCTCCCTGCTCCTGTTCCCCTCTTTGCTGTGCTCCAACCCTGGAGAGGCAAGAAGCTCTTGCTTCGGTAAGAACAGCAGCCAGAAAAAGACCCTCTCCTTCTGCAACACTCAGCCCACAGTGGGACTGGCAAATGGAGAGAGGAAGACCCGATGTTCAGTCAATTGAAAATTTTGATTATTGTAAGAACTTGATTTTGGATTTCTGATTTAAGACTGCAATCTGAATTGCAGGGTATACCTATTACTCGGCGGTTGGTAGAAATGTCATGGGATCTGGCCAATATTTTATCTGGGGGTGGGGAGGGGAGAGGAAAAATGTGCGCATCACTGGCCATGTCTGTGAGGACCAATGGAAAACTAAAGTAAAGATGCATTTTGGTCATATGCCATGAGTTGTGCTGGTTAGCATATTGGCATTTATATCTTTATTTTTGGAACCTTCACAACTACTTCCTAAGATAAGGCTGTTAGTGGCTTTATCTTTCTTTTCAATACTCTTCTTACCTTCTCAACTCCTGAAATGCCAATGTTAAAAACATAACTTTTAGGTCGCCTGGGTGGCTCAGAGGGTTAAGCCTCTGCTTCGGCTCAGGTCATGATCTCAGGGTCCTGGGATGGAGTCCCACATCGGGCTCGGGAGCCTGCTTCCTCCTCACTCTCTGCCTGCCTCTCTGCCTATTTGTGATCTCTCTCTCTGTCAAATAAATAAATAAAATCTTAAAAAAAAACCCAAAACATAAATTTTAGGGGTGCCTAGGTGGCTCAGTGGTTTGATTTCCTCTCAGATCATCATTCAGGCTGGGGCTCTATGCTGAGTGTGCAGCCTGCTTGGGATTGTCTGTCTCCCTGTGCCCCTCCCTCCTACTCATTCCCCCACCCCACCCCACTGTGCACACCCATGCACATGGGCACATGCTCACTCTCTCACTCTCTCAAAAATCCCACATAACTTCTAAAATCATTACTATGTCTTTAATGCTTTATCATGCTTCAATAAACAGATTTCTGATTTCAGTTAGAAGGGTAAAGCTTATAGCAGACCAATGCTCCTACCAAGAAAACCTGGAAAAGCTCAATACCGAAAACATGTTTGAAGGCATCTGATGTAGTATGGATTTGAGATACCAATATATTGCAGAGAGAGACATGTTACTGAGGAGGAGCCCTCATTCTGCCTACAGTTTGACCCCTTGGGGCACTTGCCAGTTCTGGTATGGGGAGAGAGGCTGAGAATTGGGTTGAAGGTGAAGGCTAAGAAGAATCAGAACTGGCAGCAATTTCAGCGATCTTGCAAGGCTGAGAAGGTGAATACTGGAGTGTGGGGATCGCCAAGATAGCCACGGCTTGAGGGGACAAAATCCTGGAAAGAGAAAGGGAGTGCAGAGAAGTAAGCCCAATGCTTGGCTACAGTTTTCTTCTTGAGACATTGACTGATTCTTAAGCTGAAAAGAGAAATGGAGCAGAAAGTGGTGGAAAAGCCAGGTGCGGGTCTTTGGCAGCTCCACAGTGCCAGATAAGGAGATAAAATCGGAGCGGTGGAGGCGTTGCTCTAGTAAATGCCCCAAGCTTTGTTTGGAGACCTAAAGTCTAGGAGTGAGCACTAAGAAAAGTCAGACACTGAAAAGACTGTAAGGCAGCCTCAAATCTAAATGCACTGAGTGTACTGAGGTGGTCTACAACCATTTGCCTGCCAGAGAATAAGGTGAATCCTCTCTGATGGAAGATAATGTCATCCAGGACCTCTGCAGTTTTTCATGTATAATGCCTAGTATTCAATAAAAAGTCATTACTTGTTTCAAGAAACGGGATTAATAGAATAGACCAGCAAATGGCTCAGATGTCAGAATTACCAGACACAGACTATAAACTGATTATTCAGATTTTCCCCATTTTCAGGAACTAATTTTGGTAAGGCTTATATTGCTGGAATTTCATCCATTTTTATCGAAATCTTCAATTTTATGGGCATATGATTGTTTATAACATCCTCTGCTTATACTTTTTTAAAGATTTATTTATTTATTTATTTGCAGAGAGAAAGCGAAAGAGAGAGAGCACAAGCAGGGGGAGCAGCCAGCAGAGGGAGGAAAAGCAGTCTCCCTGCTGAGCAGAGTCTGATGTGGCGTTCGATCCCAGGACCCTGGGATCATGACCTGAGCTGAAGGCAGATAAGACACTTAACTGAGTGAACCACCCAGGCACCCTTGATTATGTCTTAACTGTTGTTAGTTATGTCTTCCTTGCATTCTTTGCATTGATCTGTGCCTTCTTTCTATCCTCCCCTTATCAGTTTCCGCAAGTTTTTCTCAATTTCCTTAATCTTTCTCCAGAACAACCTCTTGATTCTCTGTTATATAGTATTTATTAGTCTTCCATCTTTATTATTAACTTTCTTCTACTTTTTAAAGATTTTTTTCCATTCTTTTTCGTTTCTTGAGTCCAATGTTCAGTTTGTTGCTTTTCAAGTTGATTCCAATATAATAAAGACCATCATTGTCCTTTTAAAGAATTGTCCTTTTAAGTACTAAACATTTTGATATATATGTGATATGATTTTATTATCACAGTTAAAAATACTTTCTAATTTTCCTGCCATTTCTTTTTTGAGTCATAGGTTATTTTGAAGCATATTTTAAAATTTTAAATAGATGGTGAACTTTCATATAAGGTTTGTTATTAATTTTCATCTTAATTTCATTTTGATCAGAGGATATAACCTGGATGACTTCAGTCTTTTGAAATATGGACTTGCTTTAGGGCTAGATATATGATCCTTCTTTTTTTGATAAGTATTTTGTATATATTATGTGATTTCTTGATTAGACCCACACACACATAGGGCACTACCACTTTTTGTGGGTTTCACTGATGTAGTGAGTTTCATTGATAAGCTTTGCTATGAAGAACTTGTAAGTCTTGGAGGTGTTGTGTCATCCCTCCGTGACTTGCTTTCTTGTCCGTGCAGTATAGTGGCCTGACATAATCCACATCAGGATTTTTACTATATTGTTTTAATTTTTCATGACTTACATGTGTCCAGAAGTGGGGAAAATGCCTTTTTCTTATAAGACATCAGTCCTCCTGACACGGGTCATTCAGCATGGCCTCATTCCAACTTGATTACATCTACAAAGACCCTATTTCTAAATAATGTTGCCTAGTTCTAACTGAAGTACTTTGGGGTAGGGTTTCAATGTATCTTTTGGGGGGACATAATCTGATCCATAACAGGAACAATGATATTCTCTGTTCACACAGGGGAGTCCAAACCAAGGGCACAATTCTCTCCAAAATGCAGAGCAAACAGTAACTGTCCCCATAGCCTCTGACATGAATGGTCCTGTGATTTAAGGTCCACCCCCAAACTCTCACCCTGGACTAACAGCAATCAAATTATTTTTGTTTGACCTTGTTTCCATCTCCCTTTCCCACAAAGGGACCATCAGTGGCTCTTTAACTCTTTCCAGATTGTCTTTCAATTTGCACACTACTCTCTTTTATTCTCTCTTCAGCATGTTGCTTAATTTGGCTCTTCACATGATGCACAGAAGGCTATCAATAAAGCAATAAAGCAATAAAATCATTGCTGAAATGCCAACATTTGCCTTTTAACTATCCTGAGCAGAAATAATCTTCAGTGGGTGGTATAATTTTCGCAATACTGAGAAGACATCTTTCTGTCCGAGCTTTCCTCCACTTTCTCCCATTCCCTTGATACTTGAAAGTGATTTGAGGGGTAATAAATCTTATTTTGCAATTTGAGAGAAGGCAAATGCCCCTAGGAGGGGTAACACATTGAGTTTATTCTGCATGTAAGCAATGGATCGGAGATCTCCCAAGAGTGGGGTTGATGGAATGAGGAGCAAATACCACCAGGTGGAACTCTAAAATGAGAGGACAAGGTCATGGATAGGATAGAATTATAATATGAAATATAAAATTTACCTCTTGAAAAATTTGACCTACCCCATTATTATTCACTTAAAATTCTCCACATTGTAAAAGGAATTCAAACCTGCTTCTAAAGATACACACAATTTAGCAAGATCAACTAAAAATAAGTATGGAAAATGAGGCAAATGGAAAACGTGGGCAGGAAAGTAAGGCAGGGCCAAGGGTGTTCTCCATGATGTCCATAGTAGAATAAAATGTTATAGGAAATTGCTTTCTTTGAGAGCAATCAGGTGGTTAAAGTCATATAAAGGGAAAAAAAGTTTTCAGAATACAGGGTGGAGTAATATTATTTCCTCTACTTCTAAGAGTTAAATAATTTAAAACTAAAAGCTTAACATATATAATACAGGGGTCCATGAATTTTAATGGGCAAGTCATAAAATAATTCTTTAGTATTGTGAAGTTCTCGGCTCTTATGGAAAAAGTGTTTGATTTGTTAATTACTTAAGACAAATCTCAGTGAAGTCATTCTGACTCGCATGATTTAAGAATGCTAATTTGGTGACTTGAATTTCATAATTGCTTAATGAAGCCTGCTGTTTCCTTCTCTAGACTATATGCATTTGCTGGTGTTCTCAAAATGTAGCATTTTTGAAGAAAATGAGATAAGGCATGCCTATTCCCCTTTGTGTGTGCCTGTGCATATGTTTTCTGAGTGTGTCTGAATGTGAGGTATGCATTGATTTTCATGCATTGATTCACATGAATAGGAATACATTTGAATTTATAGTAAATGCTTTTGGCTGCTGTCTCTGATGTTACTGTAACTGAAGTAGCTCAAAAGCACAAAAGGTCATGTCAGGCTTTATATAAAATTTACTAGAGCTGTTTATAAAGGCACCTTGTGTATTATTGCTTTGTTCATGCACTTTACAGGAAATCCTGTCATCCTGTAATTTCCTTCCATATCTCAACTGTTTTTGATTATAAATAAAAGCATTTATTGCTAATGTCCCCTGAGCCACATGGGGGGAGTGGCATGGACTTCTGCTAAGTCTGACTCGCTCTTCAAAGTGATAGCTTCACTCAGTCATGAGTGAATCATGTCATGAGTATGACAATTCTGAGTAGAATCTTACATTTATTCTGTGGTCATGTCCAAAACGTAAGGCATCATCCATAGACAATCTCCCAAAGAAAATATTTTATACCGAGTCACAAGTGTATCCACTCACCCATTGTTAGTTTGATTTTTCCTTAGTTATCAAATATAATTCTATCTCTTACATGATAATGGCCATTTATTCAGAAATTTTTTAGATAGACATTTAACAAAGGCCTCACTTAGGAAATTTTTAAAAAGCCTCCTACTTGTCATCAGAGTTACCTTTATCCCCACTTCCCATCAGCAACCTGTAGACGCAGTCATACTTTAGACTTGGCTGTCTCCTGGATCTGCTCCACATGCAAGATCTGAGCTCTAATTCCCCTCTCTGATCATCACGTCACTTATAAAACCCAAGTGGTAGGAGGCAGGACCGGACAGACTGCACGATGGAGTCAAATAAACTCTGAAATCTGGAGACTTCAATGCAAAAACGTTTGTCTCTCACTTGTGGGCCTACTCTGCTGCTGGTCACACAGTTCTCTTGCAAGTGGTGAATCAAACGTATATATTCTATGCACATGAATGGTTTCAGGGTGTTCCACATCCATCCTTCCACAAACAATTCTGCATTTTCCAGGAGAAGGAGGAAGAAAATGCAGGTCAAATGTTCCTGGGTGAGTGGCAGTCTTTTAAGAGGTTGGGAATGGTTTGCTCCAGAGAAGGGTCTATTCCTCAAAGCTTCTTAAAAATAAACAGAAAGGGGTGCCTGGATGGTTTAGTCAGTCAAGCATCTGACTCTTGATTTTGCTTTAGGTCATAATCTCAAGGTTGTGAGCTCCAGCCCCAAGTCAGGTTCTGCACTGGGTGTGGAGACTGCTTGAGATTCTCTCTCTCCCTCTGCCTCTCCCCGACTGGCCCCCTAACTCTTCCTCTCTAAAACAAAGGAACCTGAGGAGTAAGCTTACACTTGTTTGATTTATCTCAAACACGAACTGGAACATGAATTGCATCTTGTTGGTTAATAAGCTAAATAGCAACGGGGAATTTTAATGTTCCAAAGCACTTTCAAACTTCATTTTCCATCCTCAAAACAACCCTGTGAGGTAAGTTGCAGGCACTTTTTCATCTTTGTTTTACAGATAAAGTAACTGAGGCTCCAAGAGGTAAGTGAGTTGTATAAAGTTAACAGTTTCTAAGTGGAAGCATTGGGATTAAAGTTTACCTCCTCAGTTTCTACAACTTGATCTCTTTCCCTACATTCATTTCACTACATGGATTCAATGTTGGGGCAGAGATAGAACTTGGGAAATGGTGCATATTATTTTGTTATCATACACACACAATCAGAGGAATAGCAGGGTTAATACCCTCCCCCCTTTTTTAAAAATAAGAATTAGGGGGGCAACTGGGTGGCTCAGTTGGTTGGGTGACTGCCTTCGGCTCAGGTCATGATCCTGGAGACCCAGGATCGAGTCCCATATTGGGCTCCCCGCTGGGCGGGAAGCCTGCTTCTCCCTCTCTCACTCCCCCTGCTTGTGTTCCCTCTCTGGTTGTGTTTCTGTCAAATAAGTGAAATCTTAAAAAAAAAAAAAAAAAAAAAAAGAATTAGTTCCTCTAGGGATGGGATTGAAGGGAGGAGATAATTCATCCTGTCTTTGTCATTCATGTTCAGGTAGGTACCCACTCCAAAACCTCAGTGTCGCCAAACACTCGCAAAATTATCATTTCTCTTGCATCTACTTAATCTAAGAGAGAATTATGGGCTTTTGTGTGTGTGTGATACTGAATCTTCCTACCGGTGAATGTGGGCTGCCTTTCTGTTTTCAATCTTTCTTTTAACATCTTATAGTATTTTAAGATTTCTTCATATAGGTCTTGCACACATCATCATTCCTAAGTACTTTATTTTTGTTTGTTATTTTAATGGAACCATTTATTCCAAGATAGTTTCTAAAGAGTTGTTTGTATATATAAAGACTATTGAGTTTTACATATTAATTTTTGTATCTAGTAAACCTATTGCCTTCTCTTAAAGAGCTTTATAGTTGATTCACATAGGTTTTATGGGTCAAGAGTCATATAACCTTCAAACAACAATTTTATATTTGCCTTTCAAGTTTTTTTTTTTTTTAAGATTTTATTTATTTATTTGACAGAGAGAAACACCACTGGAGATGGAACACAAGTAGAGGGACTGAAAGAGGGGGAAGCAGGCTTCCCACCAAGCAGGAAGCCCCATGTGGGGCTCAATCCCGGGTCTCCAGGATCATGACCTGAGCCGAAAGCAGTCGCCTAACCAACTGAGCCACCCAGGTGCCCCCCCCTTTCAAGGTTTTATTATGTTTTTCTCTTGTCTAATTGGACTGTTTAGTACCTCCAGTACTGTGTTAAATAATAATTATTATTATTTTTAAAGATTTTATTTATTTATTTGAAGACAGAAATACAACTAGAGAGGGAACACAAGCAGAGGGAGTGACAGAGGGGAAAGCGGGCTTCCTGCTGAGCAGGGAGCCTGATGTGGGGCTCAATCCGAGGTCTCCAGGATCATGACCTGAGCCAAAGGCAGTCGCTTAACCAACTGAGCCACCCAGGCGCCCCTGTGTTAAATAATTATTGTGGTAAATAACACCCTTGTCCTTTTCCTATTTTTAATGGAAATGTTTTAGTGTTTTTCTAGTAAGGTAAATCATGGCTTTGGGTTTGAGCTAGAAATAGTATCATGCTAGGGAAGCATCCATACAGTTACATATATTTCCTACTTTATTGTAGTTATGTATTTCAGTCAGATGGCATTTGTCTTTGCATGAGCTCATCAGATCACTTTGACCAGGAATCTGGACGTGGTTCATGTAACAGAGTACAGATTTTTTGAAAAAATCTAGAGGGGCTCTAACATGGTAGCTAGTAACCATGTGAGGCTATGGAGCATTTAATGTGGCTGTCTGGTCTGAACTGAGATGTGCTATAGGTATAAGACATACATTAGATTCTGAAGACTGCGTATGAAAAAAATAATGTAAAAGATCTTGATCATTTTTATATGAATTAGATATTGAAATACCAATACACTGGAAATCTGTATTAATTAATTAATTATTATTTAATAATTTTATATTTTTTATAATTATATAAAAATACAGATTTCCAATGTATTGGTATTTCAATATCTAATTAAATAATTAAAATCAATTCTATCATTTTCTTTTTTTTTTTTTAAGATTTTATTCATTTATTTGACAGAGAGAAACATAGCTAGAGAGGGAACACAGCAGGGGGAGTGAGAGAGGGAGAAGGCAGGCTTCCAAGCAGAGAGCCTGACATGGGGCTCAATCCCGGGTCTCCAAGATCATGACCTGAGCTGAAGGTAGTCGCTTAACCAACTGAGCCACCCAGGCACCCCTCTACCATTTTATTTTTACTTATTCAAACATGGCTACTAGGAAATTTGAAATTACATGCAGGGTTTCATTTGTGGTTTGCATTATATTTCATGTATATTGGCAGTATTATATATATTAACCAGTGCTTGTCTAGGCTATCTACCAACTATTCTCTATGCATTCAGGAAGAAAAGGCCCTTATAAGCAGAACTTTTTTGTCCTATGGTCTTGGATAGGTCCTCATATTGCTGCCTTTATAACACTATAGTTAGACCATAGTGTGTAATTAGGTACCTTTAGATACTCTCTTGGGCTTAGCAAAACAAGCCTTTCCTGTTGGTGTGTAGTCCTCTGGGGAGCAATTAGGCTAATTTGCATAAAGAGTTCAGAGACTCCCCACCCACCAAACCTGCTCCCTAATATCTAAAATTGTGGATGAACCTGTGTCAGGGTAGGGCAAGAAGGTGACGGAAATAAAATTATTTCGAGGAAAGTGGTGATCTGCATTGGTGACCCATTCTCAACAGAGAATCTAGGGGTTCAGAGAGAGAAAGCTGGTGTTTAGCACAGAGCATGGATAGTGCTAAGTCCTCTAGACTCATCTAGGTGGGAGCTAACTGAGTGTGGGAGTTACGTTACAAATAAAAGGACGTGCTGGCACTCCCTGTCTGGCACAAACAGCCTGTATGTCCCTGGGCCAGGGCAGGTACTTAGGAGAGTGGTGGGTAAGTTCGTGAAGCCTAAGACATACCCTTCATGTCCTCTTCAGGTACTCATGCCAGTCCCCAGGGAGGTCATATTTGCATTAAAGTAAGTAAGGGTGCCTGGGTGGCTCAGTTGGTTGGGCATCTGCCTTTGGCTCAGATCATGATCCCAGGATGTTGGGATCCAGTCCCAGGCACGGCTCCCTGCTCAGTGGGGAGTCTGCTTCTCCCTCTGCCCCTCCCTTCCTGCTCATGCTCGCTCTTCCTTTCTGTTGCAATCAATCAATCAGTCCAGACCTGATATATACTTAGTGTTATTAAGATATTGAAAAATAGGTGTAACTACCTTCCTAAAAGCAGCAGAAAAATAGCTGCAAAAATTCCCAAAGCCATTTTAAGAAAAAGGTGGTTTTCTACTCCTTTTGCACAGGATCATTGTTATTACTAGCAGTAGCAGCAGCAGGCAGGAGCTAGCTGTAATTTACATGTGCTTGTCAGGGAGGGGAGGCAGAGCAGTAATTTATCTTTACTCTCTAAAGCAGCAGCAGTTCTGATCCTAGATAAAGATAAAAAGTAGGCAAAAAGATGGTTTGTTTCAGGTGCCTGGGGGGGCTCAGTTGGTTAAGCATCTGCCTTAGGCTTAGGTCAGGATCCCTGGGTCCCGGGATTGAACCAAGCCCATCAGGGTCGTCTGGTACTCTCTGCTCAGTGTGGAGTCTGCTTCTCCCTTTGCCCCTCCTGCTATACTCTCTCTCTCTCATTCTGTCTCTCAAATAAATAAACAAAATCTAAAAAAAAAAAAAAAAAAAAAAAAAAAGGTTTGCTTTGTTCTGAGGCTCTCTCATCCTCTCCTCATAGTCCTGGGTATGTTCTGCTTCTAGCCAACATTGTCTTCTTCTCTTCTCCCTTGAAAATTTGTTCATTTATTCATTCATCCATCAGACATCTATAGAGCACCTTCTATGCCATGCATCAGGAATAGAAAAATGAGTAAGATACAGTTCTTCTGTCCAGGATGGTCTAGCAAAACGAGAAGATTATGAAAATAAGGGGAAAAATCACAAGAGAGAAATCTTGCCAAAGGCATTGCGTCCTTGAGTGGTTATGGCACCAATATTCTGGATAACAGCTGAAGGTGGTAATTTATTTCCCTAGAGAGGCATTCAATTTCCAGATCATAAGAACTTAGGACATTACTCAACTTTATAGTACTTATACCACTAGGTTTTGAAAAAGTGAGGAAATAACATGTACTGAGTTCCTATTATCTCAATTGCTTTCACAGACATTATTCCCGTTTAAAGAATGTGGAACTAGGAGTTCACAAAATAAGTGACTTGCTTAAGGTCCATAGTATGCAGAAGAGCTGAGATTTGAACTCAGGTCTGCCTGACATACAAGTCAAAGCTCTTTCTACTTTCTCACAGTGTCTACAAAAGAAAAATCTTCCAATTATAGAACCTCAGATTCTGTAGCAAGCAGAAGGGCCTATATTTTTGGATAGGGAGTGCTCTGACATCCATTTTGTCATCTAAGCAGGTCAATGCATGTAAGGCAGGCCTTGGGTAGTTGACAGCTGAACTATATACATGTCCTCTGCTAGGGAAGCAAACCAGAGGATCAGCAGACAGAGTGGACAGGTTCAGCGGATCTGGCTTCTGACAGACTTTGTCATTCCATGGGGGCAAGTTAGATCTAGTGCCTTTCATTATGGTTCTCTGCCCAATCCCCATACCACCATTCTCAGATCCCACATTTATCAGGGCATCATCCAAAAGTTCTTTCAGGGCAGTAGACATGCACTGTATTAATTTTGTATTTCCTCCTGTACCTAACACACTGCCTTTGCAAAATAGGTCTACAACAGATTAACAAGTGGCTTTGTTTTGATAGAACGAATTGTCTGAATATCAAAATTTAAAACTTCAAAAATCTTTGGTCAACTCTGCACATGGTAATCTTCCAGAATGTTGCTTGACTGTCTTAAAGAGTTGAAAACTGCTATTTGATGACTAAGACAGGTTTTCTCATGAACTCCACCCTGAGTGCACTCTCGACCCGGACAGGAAGTGCTGCTGTGATCACCAACAAACACATGACTCATGGGAAGGCCTGCCTTGATCCCTCCTCTATCTCCCTGTTTTGAGATGCTTGAACATTTAGGGGAGTTTCCAGTCTTGTTTTGATTCCTCTTCCGTGAATCTCCCTCCTATCAAGGCTCTCCTCCCAGAAAATGTCACGTTTTCCATGTAGTTTAAAAGAAAACAAAAAAATGACAAGACCACCCATCACAAAACCAGAAGTTCTTCACTAACCCACAGTGACCTTTGTGTCTGTGTATGTGTTTAATTCAGATTTTACTCTTAAAGTGAGACCACATTAAGTCTTCCTAACCTGTGCCTTCCAGCTTGAGTTCCTGCAGCTGGCCCGGTCGTGCGCACACCGTCCCGTATGGCTCTGTTTTCTGTATGGCTCTGTTTTCTGATCGTCGCGTCCCCAGAGCAGATCATGAAGGTGCCACACGACTAGTGCGACCTCCTGGCTTTGCGGCATCTTCCGAGCACTGGTCTGCACGACGGGCCTCGACTTCTCCGCCCTCAACTTCATTCTGCAGCCCTGGAGCCCCGAAGCCCATGTCGCTGTACTGTAGCCCCGTGATGTGGCAGTCTGTGAGCTTCTCCCGTTTGGGGGGTCCAGCATGTCCTTCCAAGTCAGCGTCTCCACGCCCTCCAGGGTGGCTCCGCCTCCAGACGGCGGCAGCACAGCGCAGGACGCTTCGGAGCCCAGGCTGTGGTGGCTCACGAAGCACACGATGCGCACGCGGTGCCTGACGTGCCCCGTGCTCCACGGAGCCCTGCAGCGACACGACGCGCTTGCGCGCCAGGTCCGACATGCGCAGTGGCTTCTCCAATGGGCAGCGGGTCCCCGTGTACCATGGCTTTTCCAGTTTGGGGACCCTAGCCGCGGGGGGCCGGGACGGGATCCAGGAGCCGGGCAACGCCTTGTCCTTGTCCTTGCTTGCGGGGCCTGCACTGACCCTGGGTCATGCATCCTCTGGGCAGTTCCCTAAGGCGGCCTTGAGCGAGAAGGACTGAGGGAGCTGGCTCACCGTGACTGCCTCTTTCTCCTGAAGCCCGGCACCTGCTGGTACGCCGCAGCCGCAGCCTCTCTTCCTGCTACTCTCATCTCACCCAGGGAACCATCGTGCTTCTCATCTGCATTCGTCTGCGGGGCCATCTTCTCCTGGCACGTGAATCCAGGATTGCTTCATGCTCGTACAGTAGCCATTTGTGAAGAAGACGGGGCTGGGGCTGGGCTGCAGACAGAGGCGCCTGCAGTCGGAGCCCTGATGTCATCCTTGGCCCAGTCGAATATTCTGGGTCCTGTCGCCTGGGGCCTCAGTGTATCTTCTCACGGTAAGTGTAGATGACTCGCCTTGCAATTCTTGTGGTCCTGTGTCATCCTCACAAACGAGGCTCCTCATTTCTTTGATGCCTCTTCAGCTGTGTTCCAGCAGTGATTGTTTAAAAATCAAACACACGTGCGCACCTACTCCCCAGTAGCTCAACGCTACCCACATAAATGTTAAAAAGTTACCTTCTATAGGCAGACATCACCTACATCTTCCAGCCCTTACAGGAAAAACAAACTTTTTTTTCTTTGCTGAGAGTTATTGGGGTTATTCTTTCATTTTCACCAGTAATTGCTGCAGAATTTTATCTCAGCCCTGGTTCCCACACAGGGTCTTTCTTTGGTCCTCAGTTACCCGCCGTGAACTCAGAAGTGGTTTGCAGAATGTGATTCAAGTAGGCTTTTACCAAAATACCATTCTCCCTTTTTATCTGTTCAAAAACCTGTCTGTGAGGACAGAAAGCCACCGGGTGGGGGGCGCAGTATAGGCCCACATGCAGTTGACTGGCAAGTTGGCTAATACAGAGCGCCATATACTAAGGTGTAAAGCTAATGGATAATAGTGTAAGAAAAGCAAATTTCAGGTGACTGTAGGCACCTGAAATTGAATCAAAGAAAAGGAAGGCATCCAGCGAAGAGGGAATTGTCTGCAGTTGAGCGCAAGAAGCTTACAGCTCTGCTTTGGCTTTTCCTATTTGGTGGCATGAACTTGAGTCTTTGGTTCTGTAAATGGAGATGAGAAAAATTAGAGGAAATAAAAACTATACAATAGAGCAATGTCAAAAATAATTTATCTAAGAATGTTACGAGAAGGCAGTAAATCAGTGTTGATTTATAAATATCCGTAAACAGATTATCCTGCCAATAATGGAACTCAGCTGTTGAATTGTTTTTAGATGTCATATTTCTTTAGAGCTGACAAGCCTCAGAGAGGCAAGACCACTATTATTCTCATTTTGCAGGTGAGGAAACAGGCTGACAGAGGTTAGCTACTTGCACAGTCATATGGCTGGTTGGAGACAGAGGTGGGACTTGAACACAGAGGTTTTAAGTTCAGTTCTCATGCACTGAACCACCTGCCTCCTGTGCCTGAGGGAGGCTTTGGGGAATAGCTCAGAATAGATCTTTTGTTTTCTACTGGGGTGAAAATATCATAGTCACTTGGGAGGAAAGTAAAACAGTAGGAGAAGATATTTGGACACTTATGAAATACAGATGGGTTTGAGGGAAGGAATTGATTATATCAGATTAACTCTCTTTTGACCTAAAGTGAAATTAAGGAAGAATTGGAAGAATAACTGGTTTGGCCAGTCTCACTAGCTATCACCTTGAAAAGTGAGTTCTCAAGGTAGAAAATTCCAAGTCAAAGTAGAAAAGAACAGTCTTCCATTTTTTTGCCCTTTGAGCAGACCAACATGGCACCTAAGAGCAGAGTCTCCTTTTTGAAATTTCAAAGGCTGAAATGCTCTTTTCAAACTATCGGAATAGGTAGGACCGACCTGGCTTTTGAGTGGAATTTATTAATAGAGAACTTCTTTCAGTTTTTATATTAAGGTTGGTTTTCTTGTGATATACAAAAACTTATTAGCCAAAACTTTGAGTTATGACTTGTTGGGTTTTAAGTGGAATTTTAGTTATTCCTCAAGATGTCATTTGGGACAGACCAGATCATGATCTGATAACAGCCAACCCCCAAATCTCAGTGGGTCAAAACAACAAAGATTTATTTCTTAGTCATGCTTTGTGTCCTAGCAGGTTGGTGGAGGGCCTTCGCTCATAGTGGTCATTCAGATATTCAGGTTGACTGGGAAGCTGTCAGGCTAGAGGAAGAAAAAGGAGAACCCTGGGAGATCTCACACGAAATCAAATGCTCCAGAAAAGAAGTGACATTGCCCAAAATCCACTGGCTGGCTTGGTCATATGCACCCCCCTGCCCACATGACTAGGAAGTATAGTCCTACCTTGTGTCCAGAAGGCAGAGAACTGGAAGTATTTGGTGAATTACACCAAAGGCTATCAAAATTCATATGTAAATAGATGAGACCCTGGTAAATAAAATCCTGTTAATCAAATCTTTTTCCTAGTAATATTGCTGATATAACTTAAAGGATGAAGTATTCCAAAATGCCTATTCACAGGACTAGCCACAAAATGAGAAGTATGGTTCAAGGTTGAGAGAAAAACAGAATTTTAACAAAGTCATTATATTGGTCATGAATATAGGGGTAAGAAAGCTTTTCTTTTTGACCAGGAAGTATGGTAGTAAATCAAATATTTTTTGTTCATTTGTTTGTCTGTTTTGAGTGGAAGATGCAGTATATTAAAGAAATTCTAGAATAGTGATATAATCAGATTTTATCTCCTGCAACAATTCCGATTTTTTGTAAAGTAACAGGCTCTAAACTTAATTGATTTCTTCTATTGGTAAAACATGATTTATTTTTTTTCCATCTCCATATATATGTATTTATTTGATTATCAATTACTATGATTTATTGCACATACTAGAAAACTTTGACAAAAATAGAAATTAAAACTACAAATAAGCAGTCTGTATTTTCTTGCCACCCCACAAAGGACAGTCTTATTTGTCCCTGTTGGAGACAAATATCCTTGAGCACTTGTTAACTGGATTTTCAGGCCAGGTCAAGGCTCAGTTCTTAGTGAGTAACAATGTATGCCAAGCAAAGAGAGAAGGATGTCATATGTTCCAGATGGTTAAAGTCTCTGACTCAAGTTGGCAAGGGTTGGATACTCTACATCCATTTTTGCTTCTTTTTTGTTACTGTAAGACATCCTACCCGAGGTTTCCATTTTTAGATCATGGGAAGTTACACCCTAACAAGTCTTCCAGTAACTCTTTTAAATGAGTCCTTCCTAAGCTGAATTAAGTGGATAATTGAACAGAGGAAACTACAGTGCATCTAAAAGTTCACAACTGTAAGCAGTTAACAGTGGCTGGGAAGCCGGATGCAGAAACCGCATAGCATTTCAGGAAGATTTCATTTGGTATGCTCTTTTAATAGGAAAGATGCCTGAACTTTTTTGTAGTATATGGACTTTGACTCTCCTACAAGACTTTTTTTCAAAACTAATTATAAATTTCATACTCATAAATTTGAAGGACAGGAATTACTAGTTTTAGAAATGCTACATGCTGGGCATATTTTTAAAAAATACCTTGTTTTGAATGGTAGATGATATCTCCCAGGAAAGGACTGGAGAACTTTCAGTGCCCATAAAAACCCATGTTTTTTCTGTGTTAGCACAGAAAATGATTTTATATGCATTGACTTTTTAGGAATCTTGAAAGGTTGAGGAAGAATACCTTATACCTATTGAACTAAAGTAGGAGTACCAGATATTCTGGTACTTTGATGTTTATGCATTTGTAATAGGCTAGGAATTTTATTCAGAACATAAAATAAATATAACATTTTCCCCAAGGATTGATATTACAATGGGACTGTCTACTTACTTATATTTTATTTTGGATAGGGGATTTTAGTATACTGTACAAAATTTATAGACAGTTCTTTCAAACTTGGCAGTGGTCTGTCAGAGTATAATAATTACCAAGATCAGAAACTTAAGAATGGACTCTGTGTGGCTATGTGTAGTTGTTTCAGAGTTTAAAGTAGTGGAAGAAAGTAAAAGTAGTGACATTTCAAAGATATTTGCAGTGCTTCAAACATTAATGCAGATTTCTGTGTTTGGTATTTAATGTATATCTATGAAATCATATAAATTTCTCATATGTGTGTAACAGCCCAAAACCTATATTAAAAAAAAAAAAACCTGTGGAAATATGATGAATAAACAAAATTTGGTGCTTGTTCTACTGAACTTGCAGCTTCTAATTCTAATAAGATTCCTTATCAAGCACTTTGGAAAGACTTAAATATTTTTTTCTTATATCAAAAATGTCTTATTGGTGATTGACATTTCTTCTTTCCAACAGATGGTGCTATCTTACTGATAACTATCCCATGGCAAACCCTCCAGAAAGGCCCCTTTCTCCAGTTATCAACTATTGGTTTTGGTATATCCTTCCCATGAGCCAGTTGGGTGTCATAATCTTGTAAAACCAAAGTCCTAAAAATTCCAATAATAAATTCATTTAATTTCTCAATAATTTCTCTTCCTTAACCTCTTTTTATTAAAAGCTAGACATATAATGAATGCATAACTTATTTCTGGCTTCCTAATATTAGTTGTTTGACTTGGCCATTAAGCTATCGAAGGCAGATGTTCATGAAAACAGATTGTGTTGACCTAAAATACCAAAGAGATTTTGAATAACTCTCCTCGGTACATCTGTAAATATTTGAAAAGGAAAAGATAGCTTTATTGTGTGAGACCCTTTCGGCAGAGGTTTTTCTGGTGATCTCTCTAAGTTTCTTTTAGCTATATGACTTCTTGACACCATGATTTTTGAGTTGTGTTAGGTCTATTAAAGTTGTTGGACATAACATATAAATACACATCTAGCTAACACAGCCGTCATTTGCATCTTCTTGGCCAGTTTTCTGTTGAATACTACCACAGTTAATGTAATATCTTGAAAATTAAATGCAGATGTAACAATTGAGTTATATCAAAGACTTAGTAGAATGTGGCCTCATAAAACAATTTTAATTTAATCTCTCATCACCTTATTAATACTTTTTATTGTGAAAAATTTCAAACATACATAAATGTAGAAGAAATGGTATAATGAAATTCCATTATCCAACATCCACTTCAAAAATTATCAGTATATTGTCAAACTTGTTGTTTCTGTATATCCCCAACTGATCCCTTGTTGGGGTATTTTTTTTTAATGGTTTTATTGAGGTACAAGTTTTACACGCCCTAAAAGCTGCCCTTGTAATTGAATGCGCTCTTCCACTGATTTGTAATTTTGTGATATTTGGTTAATTTATAGAGTTGTGGAACTATAATCATGGTCTACTTTTAGAATATTTCTCTCATCTCAGGTTTCCCTGTGCCTGTTTGCACTCAGTTCTCACTCTCATACTTGCACCCAGGTAACTGCTATTCTGCAAATTTATAGATTTCTACTTTCTGGACATTTCAGATAAATGGAATTATATAAGGTATAATTGTTTGTGTCTTTCTTTCTTAGTGTTTTTAATACAATGTTCAGCAATATGGTATCATGTTGTGGTAGTTCAGTCCTTTTTTTGCTGAATTGTATTTCATTGTGTGGATGTACTATAATACTCATTACCATTCATCAGTTGATCAATGTTAAGATTCTTTCTAGGGCACCTGGGTGGTTCAGTGGGTTAAAGCCTCAGCCTTCGGCTCAGATCATGATCTCAGGGTCCTGGGATCAAGGCCCACATCAGGCTCTCTGCTCGGCAGGAAGCCTGCTTCCTTTTCTCTCTCACTCTGCCTGCCTCTCTGCCTACTTGTGATCTTTCTCTCTGTCAAATAAATAAATAAAATCTTAAAAAAAAAGGCTTAAAAAAGATTCTTTCTAGTTTTGGGGTCTTACGTATAATGCTGTTATGAACATTCATGTGACAGTCTGTGTGAACATGTGTTTTGTTCTCTCCTGGGTAGGTACTTAGTTGTGGAATTGCTGGTTTGTTTAATATTTATCTTTTAAAGAAATTGCCAAGTTGTTCTCCAATGGCTATACCATTTTATATTCCCAGCAGCAATTTGAAGGCTCCTGATTATCCACATCCTCACCAACACTTGGCATTATCTTTTTTATGATAGCCATTGGAATGGGTGCATAGTGGTGTACCTCATTGTTCTTTTTTTTTTTTTTAAGATTTTTTTTTTTTTTTTGAGAGAGTGCTAGTGCATGAGGGGGTTGGGGGTAATGGATGGGGGAGGGAGAGAAAGAGAAGGAAAGAGAGAATGAATCCTCAAGCAGATTGGATCCTAGGACCCTGAGGCCACCACCTGAGCCAAAACCAGGAGTTGGCCACTTAACTGACTGAGCCACCCAGGTGCCCCTCATTGTCCTTTCTAATTATCTTTTAAATCTGTTAGATTTATTGAATGAGATTAGTTCTTTCTCTCCCCCAGATTTTCCAGTTGCTCTTAGGTGTTACAAAGTATCTTGATTTAGTCAAAATGTCCTAACTGATTTAAAGGTACGGCACCTACTTCGCATCCTCAGCTAAAGCCTAAGGTGACATGATGGTGGGGGGAAGCCAGTAGTTGGCTTTCCTCTTCTGCCTTCTTACTCTTTTAGCTTTCCCCCTTATTTTGCTGCCAAGGAACAAGGATTGGGGAGAGATGGGGAGCAGAGAAGTCTTTTCTGGTACAGTAGTGAGGGAACGGGACATTTTCTCGGCCTACGGGTGTTTAAGGCTGCCTTTGACTTTCTGGGTGAGCATTTGATAGCCCTACTGTCTTGCTCCTTCACATGCAGTGAATACATTTTCAGAGTAACTGGCTGCTTCTTCCCTGAACATCTAGAACTTGAATGATAGCTTCTACTTTTCTTTGCTGGGGTCTTTTTGCCCCTAGAAGTTGCCACTTTGCTTAGGACCTAAAATAACCTCTTCTTACGAGGCCCATATCTGGTCCTTAGACAGCATTAACTCATCTCTGTCCCCATAAATTTTGCAATTGCTGATAGCCTAACCCTGCTGTCACTCTTTTGGTTCATCTGTTGATAGCTAGTCATCCCTTCTCTTTCGCTTGAGATTTCTCAGCTTAGAACCTGTCACCCCAAACTAAGAGAGTCCGCTGGGCCCCTCTTGGTAGAGTTGAAGAGAGGGCCAGGCATCACTAATGCTTCCATGTGGCAGAGGAGACACAGAATGCTAACATCTAGAATCTTCCAGTCTGCTCTCTTACTACCCTTTTATGTCCTTAGCGAGGTGAGGGGTTCAAGAGTTATATGCCTGTTTATGTGTGAAATCCTTTGAAAATTTGCATCTTTGATACTCCGCTCTGGGATATTGAGTATATGTAGAGACAGTTTTGGGTGACAGGTCTGGACCAGAGATAGGTCTCTATATATATTTATATATTCCCATACTGAGAAAAAAAATTTTTTTTCAATTAAGTAAAGGGCAAGTGACCGAAGTCATAATAATTGTGTTTTAGAATTCTAGGAAGGCGGAAGAGCAAAACAGCAGGGTTCATGATGTCTAGTTCTATATGATGTAGGTCTGTCCTTTCTCTTCTCTCTCTCTCTCTTTCTCTCTCTATCTCTATCTCTTTCTCTCTTTCTTTTATTTTTAGGTAATTTCTCCACCCAACATGGGGCTTGTACTTACAACCCAGAGATCAAGAGTTGCATGCTGTACTGACTGGAGCCAGTCAGATGCCGTGGCTTAGGTACATTTCTTGATCTCTTAGGGTCTATTCTATCCTTTGTAAAATTGAGGCAATACTGCCTATCTTTTTGGACATTATGAATAAAAGAAGTGATTTATGAAAACAAATTAGCCCAGTGCCTGGCATATAGTGCATGTGTCTATGTAACTATATGACTGAGTTATGAAGCATTATTGCATTGTTTTCTAGGACTGCCCATTACCACAGACTGGGCAGCTTAAACAACGGGTATTTATTTCCTTAAATTTCTGGAGATTAGAAGTCCAAGATCAGGGGCGCCTGGGTGGCTCAGTTGGTTGAGTGACTGCCTTCGGATCAGGTCATGATCTCGAAGACTCAGTCGAGTCCCACAATGGGCTCCCTGCTCGGCGGGAAGCCTGCTTCTCCCTCTCTCACTCCCCCTGCTTGTGTTGCCCCTCTGGCTGTGTTTCTCTCTGTCAAATAAATAAAATTTTTTTAAAAAAAATAGAAGTCCAAGATCAAGGTGTCAGCAGGATTGGTTTCTTGCCTTGTCTTATAGATGGCCATCTTCTTTCTGTGTCCTCACATAATTTTCCCTCTGTGTTTGCTTGTGTCCCAATCTTCTTTTCCCATAAGTAGTCATACTGGATTAGGGTCCACCCTAATGACCTCTCTTTAACTTAATCACCTTTTGTTTTTGTTTTTGTTTTTGATTTTAAGATTTTATTTATTTATTAGAGAGAGAGAGAGAGAGAGAGAGAGAGAGAGAGAGAGAGAGAGAACACACAAGCTGAGGGAGTAATAGGCAGAGGGAGGAGGAGAAACAGCCTTCCCACTGAACAGGGAGCCAGATGTGGCACTCAGTCCTAAGACCCTGAGATCACAACCTGAACAGAAGGCAGCCACTTAACCAACTGAGCCACCCAGGGTTCATTAAGTTACTTTTTAAAAGGCTCTATCTCCAGATATGGTCACATTCTGAGGCTGAGGTTAGGACTTCAAGATATGAATTTTGGAAGGACACAATTCAGGTCATAACAATCATTTAAAAGGAAGAAACAAAAACTCCTGTTATTTATGGATGATGTATTTACTTACATAGCAGGTCAAAAGGCTCTATGATTAAACTATCAGAATTAATAAATGAATTTTTAAGTTGCTAGATCTAAGGTCAATACAAAAAAATAATGTTTCTGTAAAATGGTGAAAACACTTAGAAAGTAAAAATGGAAAATATGACTTACATTAGGATCAAAACCACCAAATGCCTGGTAACAAATCTAATACATGATATACAAGACCTTCTCACCAAAAGAAAAAAAAGGTTACAAAATGTTATTTAGAAAATTGAAAGAAATGAAAGAAAACCGAAGTATACTGTGTGAATGGATTAGGAGCCTAAATATTGTAGAAATATCAATTTTCTTAAATAAATTTATAGATCAAATAAAATCCCAGTAAAAATTCAACTGCAGATTGAGTTTTGTGAACATTGAGTTGACCTTAAGACATATGAAAATTTAAGGGATAAAAAATAGGAGAATCGGGACGCCTGGGTGGCTCAGTTGGTTAAGCAACTGCCTTCGGCTCAGGTCATGATCCCGGAGACCCGGGATCGAGTCCCACATCGGACTCCCTGCTCGGCGGGAAGCCTGCTTCTCCCTCTCTCATTCCCCCTCCTTGTGTTCCCTCTCTCAGCTGTGTTTCTCTCTGTCAAATAAATAAAATCTTTAAAAAAAAAAAAATAGGAGAATCATCTTAAGAAGCAACAAATTTGGCAAACTTCTATAACCAGATAGCATGACTTTAACATTATAGTAGTTAAGAAAGTATAGTATTGGTGCTATATTAAGGGTCCCCAAGACCATCCTTAGGCTTGATGATTCTTTAGGGTATAGTCATATTCATGGATATGATTTATTACAGTGAAATGATAAAGCAAAATCAGAGAAGGGAAAAAACACATGAGGTGAACTCTGAAGGAGATCAAGTGCAAACCTCCAAAAGTCTCCCACTGGAGACACCTTTAATTTCCCTAGCAAGTTATAACAACACACGTGAAATGTCGTCTATCAGAAGCTCATTAGAGACTCAGTGCCCAGAGTTTTTATTGGGGGTTTGTCATGTACACAAATTCTGCCAAGTATACACCCAAATTCCAAACTCTAGAAGGAAAACAAGTGTCCAGCATAATCTTGTTTGTACAAAGAGTTTAGGCCCAGTGAGATGCTCCTGTCAGTTCTGGGAATGGTAGGAACCCTCCATAGATCTAGGTTCCCTCATTCCAGCCAAGGGCTGACCTATCTGCAAGCCTATCAAAGGATAACATTCTCAGGCTTGTTTTATTAACTCTTTTCTGAACAGGTGCAAAGATAGATAAATGGAGCAATAGAATAGAAACAAGTCCAGAAGTAGATTTGCACATATACTGATCTGATATACACACAGATATACACATATCTGATATATGACAAAAATGTCATTATAATATAGTGGGGGAAAATACAGCATTTTTAATAAATGATGCTGGATCACTTGGTTATCTAAGTGGAAAAAAGTAGATCTTGACACCTACTTTACACAATAGCCAAATATCAATTTCAGATGTGTCAAAATAATAAAATTTATTGAAGATAACTTGGGAGACTGTCTTCATGATCTTGTAGTCAAGGTGTTCTCAAAAACTCTGAAAAAGCACTAACTCTAAAGGAAAAGATGGATACATTGGACATGATTAAAATTGGGAATTTTTTTATCAAAGGTAGTACTGGGGTGCTTGGGTGGCTCAGTCTGTTAAATATCTGCCTCCAGCTCAGATCATGACCCTGGAGTCCTGGGATAGAGACTGGCTTTTCCCTCTCTCTCTGCTCCTCCCCCCACTTGTATGCATACACACTCTCGCACTCTCAGATAAATAAATAAAATCTTTTAAAAAAGAGGTAACACTGAGTAAAAATGAATAAGCCATGGAGTGGGAGAATGCATACTAAATATTATATACAAAGAACTTGAATGCAGAGGATATAAGGAAATCCACCCCCAGCCCTGAAGACAATGAAACAGTAAAAGTATGCAAAAGACTTAAACAGACAGGCACTTCATGGAAAAGGGTATCCAAATGACCGATAAACATATGAAAAGGGGAAAGGGTGATTATATGAGTTTCCTATTGCTGCTGTAAAAAGTTGCTGCAAACTTAGTGACCTATGACTGACTCTTTGGAAGATACTCAACAGAAATGTGTACCAGGACTCATCAAGAGACATATTAGACATATTAGATAGAATAGAATTCACACAGTCACACTTTTCATAATAGTTCCAAACTGGAAATTTCTAACAGCAATAAAGTGAATAAATAAATTGTGTCATATTCATGCACTGGAATCCTGAACAGCAGTAAGAATGAAGAAACCACCACTATTACTGTGTGTAACTGCATGGGTGAAACTCCCAGTGTAAGCAGAGCAAAAGCATCCAAGCACACAGAAGTGCAGACAGTGTGATTGTACTTACATAAAGCTCAAATCTAGTGCACGGTGTTAGAAGTCAGAATAGAAATCCCTTTGGGGATGATAACACAGAGGAGGGAGCAATGGGAAGTTTTTGTCAGTGTTGGTGTTGTTCTGTATCCTGATTTGGGGCTGGCTACGCAGATGTTTTCATTCTAAAATGATTCATTAAGATCTTTACTTATAATGTATGCACTTTCCTACACGTATGCTAAGTTTAGTAAAAAATTAACTTACAAAATAACTAAATAAATGTGCATGAAGTCTTTTTGAGAAATCTTTGAAAAATTATCTTGTAAACTTCTCCCCTTCCCACCCCACCCTGAAGTCTTTTTTACTTCAAAATATTTGTTTCCTTTTTGGGATCCTCACACTCTCCAGTTGAAGGCTGGGTCCGATTTTAAGTTAGCAGAGTCGCTGGAAAGTTGAGAATATCCTTTCAGGAAATGGGTCCTTAATTGTGTGGATGTGTTTCACGGGTTACAAAAACAGGCTTGGTGGGAATTTAAGCTTTAGCATTTCATCCAGTGCCAACTACACTTGACATAGAAACTCCAGTGACTCATCATCTCAGGTTGTGACAATGTGATTAGGAGGAGTTTGGAAGTTCAGGCACAAAAGAGATCAGTTATGAGTAAGCCAGTTTCTGTGTTTTGTCTTTTCAATAATGCACATAATCTTAGCAAGTTTCAACCCTGTGTGTGACTGAAGGTGTTCTCCAAGTATGAGATTTCCTACAGTCCTTTAAATGTTCCTTTTATCTCACTGAACTTACTTGTTAGCTTGTTTATTTATTTATAAACTTGCTTTTAAGAAACCCTGTAGTGAAAGATACAGACGAAATGGAAGACCATAACTCCTTTCCTTTGGAATTATAGAATCTGGGTTTATGGAGCCATTAAGGATCATTCAGTTTACAATCTATCCAGAGTGTTGAGGGAGACCATATTTCTGAATCCTCCTGTTTGCATGAAAGGAGACTTTCACTCAAGTTCCTTAGGGGAGAGTTCCTGCCCTTCTCTCATCTACCTCTGTGGGGTGACTTATCTACTCGATGAGATTAGAAGAGAGCACTTGAGCACTTAGTGGCTTGATTCCCTATCTTTCTTAAAGCAGCCGATCCTGAAGCCATAGGCCTTTATCTGTCAGAGTAGTTCTTGAAGAGGTGCTGTCTCTCTAGTGAGTTGGGCTTTTGGATCTGTAAGCTGCACCCATGGTCATAGGTGATCCAAGCTGCTTTCTTCCGTATGCCTTTATCAGTAATCAGTCTTTTATTTTGATTTCTTTTCTGTGTCTTTCTTTTTTTAAGATTTTATTTTTTTATTTAAGAGAGAGAGTGAGAGAGAGCACGAGCAGGAGGGGCAGAAGCAGACTCCTTGCTGATCAGGTAGCCCTCACACGGTACTCGATCTCAGGACCCCAGGATCATTACCTGAGCTGAAGGCAGACCCTCAATCGGCTGAGCCACTGAGGTGCCCCTTTGTGTCTCTTTCTTGATTGGGCTCCATCCACTTTGATTTCAGTTGGCCACATGTCTTAGTCTGTTTAGGCTGCTGTAATAAAATGCCATAGACTGGGTGACTTATAAACAAAAATTTATTTGTCACAGTTCTGGAGGCTGGGAAATCCAAGTTTTAGGCAGATTCAGTGTCTGGTAAGCTGTTATGAGGGCACTAATTTCATTCAGGAAGGTTCTGCCCTCATGACCTAATGACTCCCAAAGTCCTCACCTCCAAATGCTGTTATGTTGGGTAGAATGTTATGTTGGGTTAGAATTTGACATGAATTTTGGAGGCACAGCCTGCAGCACCACATCATGTCCAGGAGAATGCTGTTCTTCCCATGAGGCTCAGAAAACACGGACATAGTGTCTTACACAGTTGAACAGATTAAACTGTTAGAAAGAAAAGAAAGGTTTGCAAAGTTTTAAGGAGAAAAAAGAAGGAAAGCAAGAAATATACAAAGAAAAACAAGAACAACAAGAGAAACATTGAAAGCTACGTAAATGCCGAAATCAGGAGTTTGGGTACCCAAGTCCCTTTCCTTGAGACTCATTAGCACCTCTGCTGCTCAACAGGTCAGCAAGGAAATCGACATTCTTATTTTTCTGACTGTATAGGTAAAGCTAATGTAGAAGACTCTAGCAACAAAATGGTATGAAGAAGAATCACCTCAAATCTCTCCAGTAGGGTACCTAGTGAATATTTTAGGAACCATTCTTCACGGAATGTGCATGAGGGAATCCTTTGGAGTCTAGGAATTACATATTTATGTAGTTGGTAGTCACATGGATGTAAACAAAGTAAAAATTCAAGATGTACAAGATTTATGCATTCCGTATGTATATTATGTAACAGTTTAAAAATCTAGATATTTCTTTCTCTCTCCAGTTTTGCAGAAACAGAATATTGTCCATGCTGTTTTGGTAAGCCTTTTCTCCAGGAGCCATATATTATAAACTTTTTCCATAACAATATACTTAACTTATCTTTGTCTTAGGGCATGTTGTGCAAGATTTAGAATCTTATGGAAGCTGGTTTAGGGAAAATAGAAGTTATAGGCATTCTCATGGCATCTTAGACCAATTATATTTCTTATTTTTTAACTTCTTGGTTATCTTTGAGCCAATCTTCTGGACCTTCTCTAATTTATCTCACTTTTTATGTATTTGATGATCTTAAATTTCATCACATTCTTAGGGAATAGCTTCATAGTTTTCATCAGACAGTTTTCTCACTTAAAGGGCCATTTCATGAGGTCCATGTCTTAGGACATAAATGATCCATGGTGTTCACTATGTGAGTATTCTCTTCTACCCAATGTAGCTATGCCTGCAAAGTAGGAAAGTATCAGAGAAGGTACTCTGCATCCTGTCAACAAATCAAAATCATTGGTTTAACTATGTGGGAAAATAGGTAGAAATAGCTTTCATTACCATCTTAGGAATTCATTCAGTGGACATTTGTCATCTGAAAATCTAATGTGTATGACATTGTATTGGATGCTGGGGATACAGCAGTGAATACGACATACATACTAGACTTCAGTGAGCACAGTGCAGTGTAAAGTGGAGCGTAGAGGGCCCCTGTTGAAGCAAGTTTCCAAGATGGATGTTTCCTGATTCTGTGATTGCCCAAGGGTGAGAGCTGCACTAGAGCAGTCTCCCTGGGGACAGTGATGGACGCCAAAAATGAAGAATTTGTATTGTTAGAGTAAAAAAGAAGCAGAGGTCTGAAAACCCAGAGAAACATTTGGAGGTTGGTGAGAGGCAAAGAAAGCCAATAGAAGATATTGCAGCCAAGGTTTGAAGCCAGAAATTTGAGGCCTGGTTTGCAAAAAGAAGAGAATCTGGAGTTGAAGGTGATGGGTGAATTAAAATCATGAAAGAGTAAAGAAGGTTAAGTGAAGCACAGGTGACTGCAGGCCTTTGAGGTGACTGCATTGGGCTACATGTCCAGTGGGAGAAAAGAGAACAGACACTCAGGATGAGAAGAACATGCACAATAAATGTGATATACCTCTAGAACCTGCGAGAACCTGTGAGTAGGTCTAAATTTGTTGTGCCAGCAGACTGAGAGTCTGTTTTAAGTACCGGATTTATTGAAAAGCTTGTAAATGGTTTGAATGCTCTGGATGCATAAACAAGGTCAGTGATCTTTTCCAAAGAACATACATCTACTGGTATTTTCTTGGGTTCCCACCCCTATCTACTTGGGCTACATATTGAATAGAAACAACAACTACAAGAGTCTTTGCATTAACAGGATATAAAGGCTTCTGAAGATAGATTAAGAACACAATGTAAAATACAACAAAATATTGCCATTTGGCAGCCGGTGGGTGGTCTGGTTTGTTAATTGTTCTAGAATAAGCCTCTTACTGTCAAACTGGAAAAATGTGAAAACCAAACAGCAATTACAGTCCAAGATAGGATACTTAACATGATCTTTAAGAATGAGAGAGGACATTTGAAGAAGTAAAACACAAGTTAATGACTCTGGTGAATGTTCCTGTTTAATGTAATGGCTAATGGACTCACCTCTGCTAACCCCAAATCTGACATCTAAGCCAAGTATTTAGCATGAAAGAAATGCTAATCAGCTGTGTTGAATTTGATCCCAGTGGAAATTTCATTTCTATTCTTTCTTAGAAGAAGTGGATTTATGTTGGCTTCCATTATTTAAGAAAATGCTTTGATTTCTTCATACGTTGCAACCAAAAGCACAGGGAAGACGTCCAGGGTAGGAAGCAAGCTGTGTGTGTGTGTCTCTGTTGAAAACTTGGGCAATTATTAAGAATTTTCAGGGGTGCCTGTGCCTTTGGCTCAGGTCATGATCCCGGAGTCCTGGGATCCAGCCCTGCATCGGGTTTCCCGCTCAGTGGGAAGCCTACTTCTCCCTCTCTCACTCCCCCTGCTGTTCCCTCTCTGGCTGTATTTCTCTCTGTCAAATAAATAAAATCTTAAAAAAAAAAGATTTAAAAAAAAATTTCAAATCAGAAGTGATGTAGGAAAATAGAGGAAACTTTCTGATGAAAGATGCAAGTAAACCCAGAAGTTTCCTGCTGAAATTTTAATTGTCACTTTCAGTGTTCCATATATAAAATACATGCATTTTAATTAAATTTCTTATTTATAAATAGCTTATCAGAGAGATAAAGATAGATGGAAAGCTCCTATTACATTTCTATGCCATTTAAGTACTTTTGGTATTATTAAATATGGACATTTCCTTTGTAGTCAACTTGTTATTATCATGTGTACACACACACACACACAGTAGTTGATATGCTCATTGGATAAATACTTGACCGGAACAAAGGAAAAGTGTACATTCTATACCTGAGTATGTACTGGCAAGTTCACTAGAAGTTGGTGTTGCTGCCTGTCATTAAAGTGCTTGAAAGATCAATGGTCATGAAATGTGAGTGGTAAGAACTCCATTTTCAAATAGAAGAAGGAGGAGGAAGAAGAGGAGGAGAAAGCAGCAGTAGCAGCAGCAGAAGGGAAAAAACAAGGGTAGGTGTGTGAAGAGGGAAAGAGAGACAGAAAGAGAGAAAAAAAGAAAAGCAGCTGACTCCTACTAATCAGATTCCTGGCACAGGTGGGCTGGCCCCCACACCTTTGTTATCTTGCCTCTGCTTGGAATACGGGCTAACCAAACCAGCTCAGAAGTTGGGTTTCTGTTCTGTCTACAAAGGTTTCACTTTACTTATGCTGTTCCCCATCCACCCAGTTCCCCTCTTTATTTTTATTTTATTTTTTAAAAGGATTTATTTACTTTAGAGAGAGAGAGAGAGCGCGCGTGCGCTTGTGTGTACACACATGCACTTGAGTAAGTAGGATTAGAGAAGGGCAGGGAGAGAGAGAGGGAGAGAAAGACTCTCCAGCAAATTCCTCACTGAGTACAAAGCCCTACATGGGATGATCTCATGACCCTAAGATCACGACCTGAGCCAAAACAAGGAATAGGATGCTCAGCTGACTAAGCCATCCAGGAGCACCCCAGTTACCTTCTTTAGAGGATACTTTCTTGATGTCTTTTCATGATGTCTTACTAGTTTCTTGAATATCTTTTCAGAGATAATCTCTGCATATTCAAATGATGACATGTATGATTCCTCTGCCCCCATTTTTACCCAAATGATGTTCTGCATTTTGCTTTTTTTAACTTGAAAATATATCTTGATTTTTGTTGTACAGCAGAACATAAGGAGCTTCCTCACCCTTTCTTTAGAAAGCTCTTTAGCATTCTATTCCAATGTGTGGAGTGTCATCATTTTTTAAATCAGCTAACTTTTGATGACTTTTAAGCTACTCTTGTTATTTTGCTACTTTGAATTTTAGCATGGTTGATGAATAGACTTAAGAATATGTCATTTTACAGAGGTGTGAGTATGTATATAAGATGTGTGTGTGTGTGTGTGTGTGTGTGTGTGTGTGTGTGTGGAATTGGCTAGGTTAAGATATGCATATTTTAAATGTTAGTGGTTATTTCCAAATTCCCTCCCTAGAGGCATCAGCTACATTCCAGTCAGTAATGTATGGGAATGCACAAACACGTCACCACATTAAATTTTCATCTTTATAAATCTGACCTTTGAAAAAAGTATCTTGGTACAATTTGAACTAGCATTTCCTTTATTTCAAGTGGAGTAGAATGTCCTTTCATATGTTAAAAAGCTATTTGTATTTCCCTTTCTGTGATCTCTCTAGTAATAGCCTTTACCCACTTTTTCTAATTATGTTATTCCTTTTCTGTTTGACTCTAGGAGATCTTTATATATGAGGGAAATGAGTCCTTTGTCAGTGTTAAGAATTGCAAGTATTTCCCAGTTTAATATTGTTTTTATGTGACTTGAGTCCAGAAATCCTTTATTTCATGGTTTCTATATTTTGAGTTGTATTTTAAAAGGCTTTCTTTACTATGAAGTTTTTTTTTTTTTTTAAGATTTTATTTATTTATTGACAGAGAGACAGTGAGGGAGAGAACACAAGCAGGGGGAATAGGAGAGGGAGAAGCAGGCTTCCCATTGAGCAGGGAGCCAGATGCAGGGCTCGATCCCAAAACCCTGGGATCACTACCTGAGCCGAAGGCAGATGCTTAAAGACTGAGCCACCCAGGCACCCCTGTGAAGTTTTTTTTAAGGCTTTCCCTGTTCCTTCTCTTCATTTTCTTTTCACTTTGATCCACCTGGAATTAATTTTGGTATAATTTGTGAGGTCCTTCAATTTAAATCTATTGCAGTATTAGATGATTGCTTTCATTGTCATATAGTTATTTACTCTATAAATGATGTATGTAGAAACAACAATGTCTGTGAAAAGGAATGAAACTTATATCTAATAACAAAAATAAATCAGGGTGCCTAAGAAGGGCATTAAACCCTTAAAGTACTACCGAAGAGATTATTAAATGTATAAACACTGTTTTACATAGTATAAGATCTCCATTATATCATTAAAAGAAATCTTAGTATTGCCACTTGAAGTACTCATTTTCCATAATTTGAGTCTGAATTTAATTACACCTCTTAAAAAAAAAGTATTTTTTTTTTTTGTTTTGTTTTTTACCAAAGACTCTGTGTTTAATATATTGGATGATGTAATTCTAGCTGATGTATTTCAGGATTCTTCTCCATGTGAAAGAGGTCATTTTGTAAATTCAGATCATACAGAAGCTTTCTGTAAATTTTACCTTTGCCAGCATGAGAACACGGAAAGGATGCCACAAAGGCAATATAGGGAAGCTCAACTTACCGATATCAGGACCAAAGGCAGAAGGAAAACTAACTTTATCCTTTTGGCAACTTTTACTGAACCTAATTAAGGACTTTGAAGTAAAAACAGATAATTCAACTGAGCAAAACATTTTAGATTTATGTCCACTTACAAGTGAGCACATGTTGACTGTGTTTTTGTTGAAGCATAGAGCAAGACTGGAGTTCATATTGTGACATTTCATCCAAAGTTCATCTTTCTTTCTTTTTTTTTTAAAGATTTTATTTATTTGACAGAGAGAAACATAGCTAGAGAGGGAACACAAGCAAGGGGAGTGAGAGAGGGAGAAGCAGGCTTCCTGTCGAGCAGGGAGCCCGAGGCAGCACTCGAACCCGGGTCTCCGGGATCGTGACCTGAGCCGAAGGCAGTCGCTTAACCAACTGAGCCACAAAGTTCATCTTAACCGTAGAAAGTTACTTTAGAGATCATCTCTATCCAATCTTCTCCTTTTGCTGATTAAGTAATCAAGGATCAATAAGACCCAATAACATGTCTGTAGATTTAATATTAATAGTGAATATCTTTAAAATGAAGATTAGTTGGCCCTTGAATAACATGGGTTTGAAGTGCACAGGTCCTCTTAGATGTAACTTTCTTACAATACCGTACTGTGAATATTTTTTCTTTTATGATTTTCTTTAACAGCATCTTTTCTGTAGTTTTCTTATATAGGAATACAGTATATAATACATCAACCATACAAAAATGTATGTTAATCAGCTGTTTATGTTTTTCACAACACTTCCAGTCAATAATAGGTTCTTGGTAGTTTTGTTTTTGGGGAGTTAAAAGTTATGTGAATTTTCAACCACACGGGGGGGTTATTATGCCCCTGACACCCAAGTTGTTCAAGGGTCAACTGTATTTATGGATTGATAGGAGTATATAAAAATTATTTAATTTATTATTCTTCCTAACAGAAGGTAAAAAGTGCTCCTTTATAAAGAAAAATTTGAA
Source organism: Spilogale gracilis (assembly GCA_004023965.1). Taxonomy (NCBI): domain Eukaryota; kingdom Metazoa; phylum Chordata; class Mammalia; order Carnivora; family Mephitidae; genus Spilogale; species Spilogale gracilis. The sequence continues at coordinate 57,741 of PITA01006591.1, forward strand.
ATAAGTTTTCAAGTACCAGAAAGATTTAGAGGCAGCCTTGAGTGCTCAATGAACTTATTTTGGGACAAACAAGAATGATTTTACTAGGTGAAGAGTAAGTACACATGGAACGTATTTCCCCAGAAGTTCTCTTTGTTAAACAAAGAGATTGAGTTTATGGATGATTATAATTATTAAGAAAACCTAGGGCGCCTGGGTGGCTCAGTGGGTTAAAGCCTCTGCCTTAGGCTCAGATCATGATCTTAGGGTCCTGGGACTGAGGCCAGCATCGGGCTCTCTGCTCAGCAGGGAGTCTGCTTCCTCCTCTCTCTGCCTGCCTCTCTTCCTACTTGTGATCTCTTTCTCTGTCAATTAAATAAATAAAATCTTAAAAAAAAAAAGAAAACCTAAAGTTTTTCTGAGTACCTTTTTAACCTTTTAAGTTTAACTTCATGGAAAGCAATCATGACTTCCCAGAATACCTCCCGGTCAGGCACGGAATAATAGGCTGATTTAACTCAGTATGAAGTTTTCTTAATGAAAGTCAGTTTAAATAGAAATAACATTGTGTCTCTCCCAGTCACCAAAAACTTCCTTTCAGAGTATTTATCCTTACAAATGAAAAACAAGTATTAAGAACAGTCAGAGATGAATGAGATTCGTTTGCCCTAAGTGCCCCTGTCATTAGAAAAACAATAAAATCAATTGCCCATTTTGGCTATTGGAAGGCTATCAAGAAGCAAATTCAGGAATTATAAAAGAAATGATAGTTTGAGAGTCAGAGACCCATAGTGAAAACTAAAACCAGTACACATGTTTAAATGCAGAAAGGTTTATGTTTAGAATTAGCTACAAATTCTTATCATTCATATGGTTGTATGAAGAAAGAAAACAGGAACTTCTTGAAAAGTCATTGACTTTAAGCTTTAAATCCAAATGGCCATTAGAGCTAACTATGGGGTTTAAAACCAAATCAAATGAAGATTGTTGTGCCACTGATTTCATGGCTTGAACTTTCTTTATCATTTGTTTATTAAGTGGAGAGTGATGGTATTTCAGGAAATTGAGGGTAGATTGTGTGCAAAATATGAAATAGGAAATACGAGAACAGAATTTGTCTGAGATGTTTTACTCTCTTGTTCCTAACTTAGCTGACCCAACTCCTGTGGTACGTGTCCTTTAAAATTCACATTCTGAAATCTACCAGACCAGAGTTTTCTTCTGAAGCAAAAATACTGGATATTTATATACTTCAGATCCCTGGTTATATACTTCTGTCCAAGAAGATATTAGAGTTTCCTTCAAAATTTTGTTCTTATGATTTGAAGTCCACAATGAATAGAACAGGGCTCTGTTTCTAAGGAGTTTAAAATTTCACTTTATCCTGCTTTTGTTTCCATCCCTGTAAAATACATCTGAGGCTGTATTTATTGTAGTGGTTATTGGATATTGGTTACACAAATCCAAGAGGTAATTTGGCAATAATACAATTTCTTTTTTTTTCTATTTGGGAGCCAAATAATAAATTCTAGTCACTATTCCTTAGAGTGGATCTTCATGAACATTGGCAACAGGGTTCTCTCTGAGTTCTATTGGAGTATAAGCTAAGATAGGATCGACCGTATATTCAGAGCAGAGTGCTAAGAGGAGATATAAAGATGGGTCTGGGCACAACTATTTATCTATATCCCTTAGAAAGAAAGATACCCTCAATTTGGCTAGCTTAATTTTGCATCCTTAAAATGATCATAATTTTCCTTCCACTCCATATTCAGAGTTCTTTTGTTTTGGTCTGGTTTGGTTTTCCTCCTTTTGTGTTTAATAAAACCCTCTCTGAGTTCAGGCTTGAGTATATGATTTCTGGGAAATTATGTAGATATTGAGAAGTAGGATGAGGTAAGGACATTTTTATCTCCACTGATCTGAGGATTGACAAGCTATCTTTTATCAGCATGGTCTTGACATAATTTAAAGAGAGCAAAAGGGAAAATATAAATGCTTGACCTTAATTTGTCTTTCCATAAACTCTAACAAAAAATTGAGTTTTTCCTAGGCTGAAGCAAACATTCAGAATATGGCTGAATATAGGAAATTATACCCTGAGCGTAATTAGGATGCTTCTTCCCAAGTTTTGATTTTACACTTGTTTTATTTCTTTCAAGTCTTTCTTTATAGTCTTTGAAGTGGTATTTGTAAATTTTTCCTTACCACATTTGATCTCTCTTCCTATGTAAGAGAGTTGGCCATATGTGAGTTCTGGAAGCCAGAGGGGTCATATATATGCTTTTCCTGGTGGTTGGGATATAAGCCATTGGCTCAGGAACTCAGAGGCTCCGACCTAGACTTTGAGGGGCAGATAATGTGGTAGAGCCAGGTTGGTTGAGTTTGACGGCCAGTCCCTTACTTACCAGCTCTATAACCTTGGGCCCACGGCTCAGTCTCTGTGAGCCTCAGTATTTTCACCTGTGAGAAGTGGGACAATTACTTTCTTTAGGGTGTTATCTTGAGGATTAAATGAGATAGAGTTACTTGTTTAGAACAAGGCCTCACAGGTAGTGAACTCACAGTAGATGTGAGCAAGGGACCAGCGGTGCAATGGAATGACAATTCCAATTCATCTGGCAGGGACTGTGTCTTACACCTGGAGTCTGATGGTGGTTTTGCAGTCAAGAAATTCCTTTTATGTGACCCTGGTTGTGGATTCCTTTGATTTTTTTTTTTCCAGTTTCCACTCTTAGGCTTCCAGCCTTTGAGTCAGTTTTGTGAGCCACCAAATGACTGTCCAGAAAATTCTTTCTTTGCCCATAAGAACTATATCCAGATGGACATAGTCTGTGACAATCAAGGGACTGCCTGACTATTGTGTCACACTGTTTTACTTTGGGTTTATTTATATAGGCCTTTTCTCAGTAAAGAGGGAGTTAGCTTCCTAACTACAAAGACCTTCCCTTGCATTGTTTGCATCAGCCATAGAACCTTGCATGGTTAGTGGGCCCAGGACCAACATGTGCCACTCTTCCCAGCACTCGTGCTGGCACAGAGGAGGCCAATGGAACATATCAAGCCATGTTGAAGAAAAGAGTGAACGGATGGACAATTCAACAGATGTTAATTGACTCAGAGTTCTGACATTGTTGAGCTGTGCCTTCAGCCCTTTAACAGGCTTCTGGTTTAAGCAAAATAGAAATTCTTGTATTTCTAGTTTTTGATCTGGTATTCCGTAATTGTAGACAAATACATCCTAACATTAAGATTGAATTTTTTTTCCCCCTAGACACTACCTTTTTTTGTTGTTGTTATCCATGTGCTGCCAAAGAAGTACTTCTTGCCACTTTTCTGGAGAAGTACTAAGTGGGCTGTACAAAGTTCTGCTGGAAACAAATTTTACTTTGGAAAGATTCTGTATGGTTCATCAAAACCAGCACTGTTTCCTCCTCTAATTCAGGAGACTCTCTTTGGGACACGAGAAGATGAAATACAAGATAGAGGCAAATGTTGTTATTACAAAATGGAGCTTTTTATAAGGTTTTTGTTTTAAGTTTGGTACAGTTTGTATTAATTTGTCATTAAAACATAATGAAATTATTTAGATTTACATGTTCAGAAAATGAAAAACAAATGAAACGATTATTTTTCTGTTTAGTTCTGAACTGCCTCAATGGGCTGTCTTTACAGAGGCATTTTATAAAACAGCTTGAGTCAACTTAGAACAAAGAACTTAAGCAGGCACAACAAATCCTTGGAAAGAGTTCTGTCAGAGCTTTCATCTGACCACCAACCTGAAATGCTGATGGCCAGCCAGAAAACCTCTCCACATTGTCTGTCTTCAAGAGGTGTTAAATTGCAGTGCAGTCAGGATGAAAAAAAAAATCAGATTTTAATAATATCCAGTCTTAGATGTCATCAGCAAGAAGACATTTCCTGGAAAGAACTATGTTATTACAGTATTATTATTTGTAATGATTTGCTTGATATGATCAACAAAGAAAAAGTAAATGATCCAAATGGGACTTCTGGCAGGGAACTGCATTCTCATTAAAAGAAGCATTAGTGGGCCAAACACATTTGAGTAAACACTGAAGATGAACTTGATTTAGAAGGAGGAGCTGTCTGTGGAGACCACAAGAATTTGTAAGGCCAAGGAATTCCAGTTTCACCCACCAACGGAGAATAATACCAGACTGACCTTTGCCAAACCTCTTGGCAGCTTTAGCCAAGATTTATATTTAAGGAAAACTTGAAAGTCAAAATAGCATAGTTTATATGATGTCATGTGCTTTATCATAGCTATCTTTTTAGTACTCAGACAATGGGATAAACCTTGGAGCTCTGGCATCTCAGAAAAATACCAGGAAGTGTGGTGGTGGTAGAGAAGACTTCAGATTCATTGCTACAAGATTGTCATGTCAGCTTGAAAGATAATCAATAAATCAGAGGTGACTGGCTGTGAAAATATTGCCAGCTTAGTTTTCCAGTGAGAAAAATGCAATATAAAAATGTGAACAATGACACTGATGGTGTAGTTTTGAAAGAGACTAGAGATAATTCAACCAAACACGTTAATTTCTACATTTTAGACAGTTGCTTTTTCAAAAATATAAAATGGGGACTCCTAGGTGGCTCAGTGGGTTGGGTGTCTGACTCTTGATTTTTGGCTCAGGTCATGATCTCACGGTTTTGAGATTGAACCCCATGTTGAGCTCTGCACTCAATGAGGAGTCCGTTTGAGATTTTCTCTCTCCTTCTGCCCCTCCCTGCCTGTGTGCTCTCTCTCAAAGAAGTAAATAATTAAATCTTAAAAAAAATAAAAATATATAAGATGAAAAAAACAAGGAAAATTTGAGGTAGTTAAATGATGTCTGGAGATAGTCTGATAGGTCCCTGCCAATTCCTGCCATAATACATGCCAATCTTAGTTTCTAAAAATCCTCATATAAATGTAACTTTCAATTTTCAGGTGTTTAGCGACCTCATTCAATTAACACTTGATCCAAATCATAAATGGAGGACAAACTATTTAGAATTACTTGTAATAGGGTATGAGCAATATTATTATTATTAAGTAAAACTGTGAAAGTACTGAAATATAACTTGATGCTTAATTGTTCTAATAAGTTATTTTTTAATGTTTAAAAGTAAGATATATTCTTTCCTGCCCTAATGTTAAATATAAGGATAAATTCTGCTGTAGGAGATGAGTCAGACTTGAATGATACTCTTGTCATCTGCAGAAAAGCAGTAGGTTCACTCAGAGGCTTGCTCCAGTGGTTAAACTTTATGCAACAATGCTTCCAAATCAGTTGAGATGGATTCAAAAGTCATATTCTTATATAGGGAATACGGTATACATTCGCTAATCAAATCCATAGGCTGGTGGCATAGAGAGGGTGTGAGATGCAAAAAAACTTAGGACCACTTTTTCAGTGTCTTTAAAGTTTATGATTGATGAATTACAGTGGACTACCAGAAGATGGGCTTCTCTACACTTCTGTGCAAATTTCTTCTTAGTGCCAAGACACTCAGAAAATTAGACCGTTTTACAGATTTTTATAGATGTAAACCTCCTTCCTCTCTCTTTCCCACTCCTGCCTCCCAGATCACATTCCCTTCATGCCCTACACAGAGTGGAGTTCAGGTGGATGCCAAATTTGAGTATTTTTCTCATCCCTTAGAGCAAAACTCTCTGCACCTGGTCCCATTTTAAACACTACCTTGCACCTAGTCCAGATCCTTTGACTAATATTTGTTGAATTGGTATATAAATTACAAAGAGGATCTCGGCCTTTGAGGCCTACTGACCCATTTTATTTATTACTTCTATTTGCAGAGTATTTTGGCTCTAGTACTGTTAGAGGAAGACCAGCCAGCCCAGGTGAGGGTAATTATGGTTGCAGTCCAAACCTGGAGCTACCAGGAACCTATAAAGCAACATGGAAAGAGGAGTTTGGGAGTTCATTCCTCCTGGGTGGTTCTTCACTTTTGAAGGGAACAGTGTACTCTTTCCACAGATGGAAAAATAGTTCTGAATTTCAGGATGCAGTTGGGTAGTTTTTTAACACCTGCATTAGGAACTCAAAACTTTCCACATTCTTCTGAATTTTTTTCACCTCATATAAAACATGGTCTTCTCTCAGAGGCTTTTCCCTTCTCACTGTGCCAAACTCTAAGCTCATTTGTCACCTTTGTCACAGAGCATCTTGGGAAGGTTTCCCTTTTCAGGGTTGGGACTCTGCCTAGAAGAGGACAGCTAGATGTGCTCTTAGACACTTCTGTTACGTATTTCATTGATTCTTAGGCACATTTTTTTTTTCATATTAGTATCTCTGAAACAGATGCATGTTTCAATCTGTGGTATTTTATGTTTGACAAAATACAGCATAACAGCCAACACTTTCTGGTAACAGCAATAAAAATTACTTTGGGATCTATAGTTATAGTACTTTAAAATGCCTCCCAAGGATTATGTGTGTCCTGTATATTCAGAGCCCTGTCACTCAATGTATGGCTTTTGATCCTTTTAAGGTTGTTTGATTAAGATTAGGAGAGTATAGTGGCTGAATCAGTAAAGGGCTGTTTTTTGTTTTGTCTTGTTTTTAGGCTAGCTTCTCATTCTTTGCCTATTATAGCCATCACACAAAATAATTATAACTAATATTTATTTAGCGTTGACTATACAGCACACGCTGTTCTAAGAACTGGAAATGTGTTACTTAATCTGCACAACAACTGAATGAGGAAGGTACAGTTAGTCTGTTTAGCAGGTAATAATGTTGAAGCCTGGAGAGGTTATTAACTAGCCTTAATATGAAGTATTGGAACAGGGACTTGAACCCAAGCAACCTGGCTCCAAGGTCCATGCTCTTATCATTCATCACTGCCACAGAAAGATTTATGGTAATGTCATTGACAAGCAGATAGGCTATAAGAAGTCCATCTTCACGCCAATGCACTGAGAGATTACTGCTGAGAATATTGTTACTATACGATTTAACTTATGCCCTGAGATCTGAACTTCAGGACTATAAGAAAAGCTCAACAGATTTTAGTGTGCACCCAGAGATAGACACCTGGGCCAGGATGTGGAAGACCAGAATATAGCAGCTGCCTTCATTTTAACTTCTTTTAGGCCAACCACCACACATCTGTAATTGCCTTAACAATCCAATCCTATTCTTTACTTTTCCTCAGGCTTGTCTGAAAATAGGTGCTGGCTATTTTTGAAGGTCAAATCCAACCTCAAAGGGCAAAGGTTTTTTCACCACTGAAAAATTTCAAAAGAATATGCTGTATTCCATGAAGGTAATTCAAAGGAAGCTCTCCTGAATTGTTTAAACATCAACAACCTCACTAGAAAAAAAATATATATTCTCTTGGACTGATCATTTAAATGTAGACATGCTCTTCAGATGTTCAGGTCATGTTTACTTATATTTAAAACATGATTTGTTTTATGGTTGGAGCTCATAGAGCACTTAAGTAGGATTAACCTCTGTATATATTATAGACATGATTAAGCTACATTTCTAACATTTGCTTGAGTTCTTCACAGAAAGTGATGTAGTATAGTTTCCTTTTGATCTTCAGCATTAGGACCGTGAAGCCATTGGTAATGATATAACTTGTTTTTATATCTTGAAATTCTATTTTGGATCAAGATCATACTATAAAACAGTCTCCTGAACAAAGGGAAATTCCAACTTACCCTATGAATTACAAATAGATTCTATTTGAATAATTGACCAATATGCCAGTTTTTTCTCTTTATTTCTTGCTTCACTTTATTAATCTATTAATCTATCAGCTAAGATTTCAAAAGCTCCATTAAAACATTAATCCATTTTTTGGTGTTTTTAAATTATTATTTCATAGAGCTGTTAGTCCTGCCTTCCCGGTACATTCAGAGGTAGAAAGGATTCTTTTGGGACCCAGAGGCTCCATACTTTCCTTGGGGCCACGGAACAGGATAATGGAGTCAAGATCACAATGGAATTTGCAACAGCTGGCTGAACATTAGAGTGTAGCCCAAACTCCCTTTTTCTATTCCCCCAAATCTGTATAGTTATGCCTATATGTTAAGTGGATCTTCTGGGATCCAAAAAAAATTACATAAAAGTCTTAAGAATATTTTTATAAACATTCGGTTGTCAAATTCGTTCTTGAATTGGGCATTATTTCCAATCAAGTAAATGTTGGCAAAAAATTCTTCAATTGTCAACTGTTAAGCACTCACCACAGACTCTGCACTGGGACGTGGAGCCTGCTTAAGATTCTCTTTCTTCCTCCCCTGCCCCCCACCCACACAGGCATACTCTCTCTCTCAAAAATAACAACAAAACCCCATCATGTATGCCACACATAGTAATTGCACTTTATTCTGATTTCTGTGCTTCAGAGCATTAAACCTTGCTGTTATTCTGAACATCATTTTGGATTTCATCATACCTGAATATCAGGAGTGGTGAGCTGATTGTTTCTTTGTAATAATTGTAAGGTTTTTTTTTTTTTTTAAAGATTTTATTTATTTGACAGAGAGAAACACAGCCAGAGAGGGAACACAAGCAGGGGGAGTGAGAGAGGGAGAAGCAGGCTTCCCGCTGAGCAGGGAGCCCGATGTGGGACTCAATCCCGGGTCTCCGGGATCATGACCTGAGCTGAAGGCAGTCGCTTAACCAACTGAGCCACCCAGGTGCCCCTAATTGTAAGTTTTTAAAAGATGTAGGTCTCTGTCTACGAAACTGTATGAAATTTATATGAAATCATGACGTAATTTGTATAAATGTATATATCAGCTATAAATATATTTATAACTATATAAATACTCCTTTTAGAGTCTCCCAAAGCACTGTGTTAGGCCTGAAATGAGAATGTTTTCCTTAACTAGTGTAAATAGGAGAAACCTATAAGGAAGTAAGAAAATGGCAAGAAAATCTGGCAAGGACATGGCTTTCAATGAGCAAAGGTAGCTGTGGAGTATGACTGGATTATCTTATTTTGCAGCCAGGGGATTAGGCTTGTTTAGCTCAGCCATTGGCTGTGCCCTGCCCTGTGGGGAGTGGGAGGAGGCAGTTAACCCCTTAGGCAATTCTTGGTGAGGACTGTTCTCCAGAGAAGGGGGCAACTGAGAGCCACAACAGCCAACACTCACTCACTGGGGACACCTGCCTTGTAAAGGGACAGGTCAAGGTAACAATGCTGTCCACTACAGTCTTCCAAGGAAGCTCTATAGGGAACAATCAACAGTAATCTCAAAAAAATGAGAAACTTTTATTTGTCTGGCCCTTTGAGATGTGGAATTATTTTTCAGTTTACTCAGTCATTAGTTGACTATTGATGAGAGAAAGTGAATCTGCACATAGCTATAGCTATAAATCAAAAGAAAAGGGGGAACTGAATAGTCTTACCATCAGACTTTTGAGAACTTGAAGTTTTTTGCTAATTTAGTAAATCTGAGCTCAGACTGTCTCCTCATCTCCTAAACTGTTTTTGGTTTTCAGGAAGTAAAGGCTATTTGAGAATGAAAATAACAACAACCGACACTCATTTTACTAAAAACTAAAAGGTTAAGGAAGAAAAAAATCCTAAAAGGCATGCATTTTTAAAAAAAGAACTATTTATTTTATAAAATGGAGAAACAACTACAGGAGCATTGGTACAATTGGAAACATGAGAGGTGTTTAGAGAATGAGACAGTCATTTCACCTCTGCCCATTGCTGAACCCAGCCTTCTGAAGTTCCCATTGTGAAAGGCGTAATATTATTCCACTCATTTAACTGTGTGAATATAAACACAGAAAACACGTAGCATACTTAGAGCTTCCTTTCCTGTTTTATTATAAAAGGGAGTCCTTTTTCTAAAAAGTACATATATGACATACTCTGGCCCTAGTTCAGTCAGCAGGCTTAACTTTGCTTTGGAACGATAAAAAGTTGAATTCCATGCATAGGCTTACAGGATATCATATCTGGTCAAGAAGGAAATGTAGCCTTTGGACAGGGTAAGAAGACAAAAATAGCTGCATTGGGAGGTTGATGCCCTTGACCATAAGCTCAGGCTTTAGAATTTTGAACTCTTCAAGAATATTTTGAAGTCATTTTGGCAGAGAGCTAAAGTTTTTAAATTTTATGTTTTGGACTAGATCTTTGGAAAGCTCTCTGTTGTTTTTCCTTATGACTCTATGTAGAGGCAGCATAAATGTTTCCCTTCTTGAAAACCAGCTGGTGCTTTACTTTAGTAGACATTACCCCAGATCCCAGAAGGAAGGAACTGTTTAGAGCTGAAAGCAGGCCATACTGATATGATTTATCCTCTCTAGGCCATCCAGCATAGGACAATTGTCCTCATCCACACAGCAAGCTATGGTAGGTGTTGGTTTTTTCGATGGCTGGTTCAACCTCTGGCACTCCATTGGGCCCCACTTATGTTTAGTCCTATTTTACTGATGAGGAAGTCGAGACTCAGAGTCCTTTATATCGCCCAAGGTCAAACAGACTGTGGTAGAACCCTACGAGTCTAGGTTTCTTTAGCTCCACATGCCATGTTTTCCATCGGATCACGCTGACTCTCAAAATCCTGGGGCAGAACTTTACCGGCTGGTGGAAATTGTAGGTCTTTATCTCACATGAAGAAACTCTAGGTAGACTGATTGAGAGCAGGATAAGGTGAGTAAATACTGAAGTAGGAATGGTGTAAAGGGGTAGGATTACACATCCGTGCAACTCGGATTCTGGGGTAGCTATGTGGTCTTAGGTAAGTTACCTAACCTAATTAGCCTCAGTACCCCCCATTTGTTAATTAATAGTCAGGTGTGATAAAAAGAAATATACGTTCTAATACTAACATTTTCTGATTCTTGTCAAGAAAATTTGGAGGGAATAATCACATGAACTTGGTCTTGAAGGAAGTGATGGCATGGGGGAAGGACAGTTCAGATTAGGGGAGTAAATTAAGCTCAGAGATGAGTTCATATAAACTGCATTCTCAGGGGCAGTAATGGACTGCCACACATTCAGTCATAAAGCAAGGTACAGTGCTTGGACAGCAGGTATGAGAAATGCCAATGTAGAAAGTATTTGGAGATCCATGCTTAGCCCACTCATTGTTCTAAGTCATATCTCATTTTTTTTGTCCACTTAAAAGCTTCCTTATTATAACTCTGAGAAGTGGAAATTTAATAATTCTTAAGGTATAATAACATATTTGGGAATACATGCTAAATGCTACAGAGAAGGCTTTTTTTTTAAAAAAAGATTTTATTTATTTATTTGACAGAGAAAGAGACCGTGAAAGGGGGAATACAAGCAGGGGGGAGTGGGAGAGGGAGAATCAGGCTTCCTGCTGAGCAGGGAGCCAGATGCAGTGCTTGATCCCAGGACCCTGGGATCATGACCTGAGCTGAAGGCACATGCTTAACGACTGAGCCACCTAGGTGACCCAGAGAAGGTTTGAGAGATCAAATGTGTGCTAGGGATTTGGGGAAACTCCACACATGAGCAGAGTTATGAGGTTTGAGGTTCTCTCTCCTATTATCTTTGTTGGGCGTTCAGTTCTATTCAAGCAACAATTATGAAGGGCTGATTATACACACCTGACGTTATGGGTAAAAGGAGCCCACAGCCTCATGAGTCATGGAATAAAGAATATGCAACTCCTAGAGAAACACTATGAACATGGATGGGACTATGGGAATTGAGTGATTATAGAAGGTTGGAGGGACTGTGGAAGACTTCCTACAGGATGGAATAGTTGAACTATCCCTTGAAAGAAGTAAGAGGAGGGAGGGAATAGCAAATCAGATGAAGGGAATAGAATGAGGAAAGGCACAGAAGCGTGACATGCACAAGTTGATCAGGGAATGACAAGACCCACTGGACATGGCAGAGCAGTTCATGAAGAGTTAGAGAAGAACATAGCTGAATGTGAAATAAGGTCTCATAATGGCTCTGCATGTTCTGAGAAAAAAGTTTCTGAATTTTAAAAACATGTTAATTACTATACCATCTCCTGAGAATTAGTGTGGGATTATGGAAATGTGTCTGGGTTTGTTGGAACAGTTACAGGTTAGGAAAAATGGAAGAAGTGGCTGATTGAAATCAAATGGCGAACTGAACTCACTTATTGAGGTGAATGGGCTGAAAACTTTGAAATAAAACTATATTTTTAAAAAATGAGTTCAGGTTCAATTATCAAAGACTGATTCAGTAGTTCAGGAAATAAGAAGTTGACTTTTGGGCACCTGGGTGGCTCAGAGGGTTAATCCTCTGCCTTTGGCTCAGGTCATGATTCCAGGGTCCTGGGATCGAGTCCCACATCGGGCTCTTTGCTCAGCAGGGAGCCTGCTTCCTCCTCGTTCTCTGCCTGCTTCTCTGCCTATTTATGATCTCTCTCTCTGTCAAATAAATAAATAAAATCTTTTAAAAAAATGTTGACTTTTATCTTGTACTATGTTGAAATCTTTTAATTAGACTTAAATTAAAACTAATTAAATAGACATGCCCTACTTAAAGAAAAGTACAGTTAAGTGATGGGTGTTCTTAGAGTAAAGTTGGGTTTAGTACTATTGTTCTTGGGCTGGCAAGGTTGAAGCCTGTCCCCTTAGAAAAATAACTTCAGTAAATATCTAAAAGGTGATTCATTGTTTAAGAGTTGACATTTGCATTTTTATGTTTATCCAAGGGCTCAGAAAATTATTTACTAGACTCGGTTAATTCAGTCAATGACCATTCATCAAGCATTTATACCAAGTCCTTAGTAGGTACTATTGGTAGGAGGAAGAGATTCATAGAATCTCCATAGTTAGAATGTCATGAATTTGCTTAGGAATCTCAATAGGAAGATAAAAAAAAATTAAGGGACACTTTGAAAGAGTTACTTGAAGCATAGTTGACATACAATATTATATTAGTTTCAGGTATCCTATTATAGTGATTCAGCATTCATATATGTCACAAAATAACATGATAACTGTAGGTAGCCATCTGTCACCGTACAAATTCGCTGGGCTGTACTTTTTATTCCTGTGACTTATTTTATAACTGGAAGTTTATACCTCTTAATCCAAAATTAAGGGGCACTTTTAAATATATGTGAGTGTAAACAAATTTTATTTTATCAACCACATATATAAATGTGAGAGGGATTGGGAGAAAGAATCACTATCCACATTATATTCCAAGATAAAAATCTGAATTATTCTTGGGTTTTTCTCTCCTTCATTTGCCCCCACACCACTGTACTCAACCTACCACTCATTCAGTCTGTCACCAAGATCTCCTTAGTCTACTGCTGAAGTTTGTTTGTTTGTTTTTCTTTCCTGTCATCTCTGCCTTTGGCTTGTTACCTACATCAGTGGTTCTCAAAGTATGTTCTTGAAATCCCTGGGATCCCTGAAACCCTCTTGGGGGGAATCTATGAGATCAAAATATTTTCATTGTAATAACAAAATGTTATTTTCTTCATATACTCTTATTCTTTTTTCTTTTTAAATATTTATTTTTTTAAAATTTTTTATTTATTTATTTGTCAGAGAGAGAACACAATGACGGGGAGTGGCAAGCAGAGGGAGAAGCAGGCTCCCTTCTGAGCAAGGAGCCCGGTGTGAGATTCGATGCCAGGACCCTAGGATCATGACCTGAGCCAAAGGCAGATACTTAACTGACTGAGTCACCCAGACGTCCCCATACACTCTTATTCTTTAAGGAGTACAAAGTAGTGTTTTTTAGAAGCTACAGAAACTACGATGATGCCACATCTCTGATGGCTAATGGACTATATGCTTATGTGTTCTTGTGTTTTAGAATTCCTCAATTCTGATTTGTACCGCAGTGAAAATAGATACATATAACCCATGTAAATAAAAGCTCTTTGTTGTCCTCAGTAATTTTTAAGAGGGTCACGGGGTCAGACACCTGGGTGGCTCAGTGGGTTAAAGCCTCTGCCTTCGGCTCAGGTCATGATCTCAGGGTCCTGGGATCGAGGCCCGCATTGGGCTCTCTGCTCAGCAGGGAGCCTGCTTCCTCTTCTCTCTCTGCATGCCTCTCTGCCTGCCTCTCTGCCTGCTTGTGATCTCTCTCTCTCTCTGTCAAATAAATAAATAAAATCTTTAAAGAAAAAAAAAAGAGGGTCATGGGGTCTTGAGACCAATAATATGAGAACCACTGGCTAGATGAATGCCTCACCTAACAGATCTTCCCACGTCTCATGCTTCTCCAGTCTCATCCCTTTCCCTGAGCATCTCACTGTGTCTTCCATGCAGGCCATAGAGTCACCTTTCTGAAACACAGGTCTTATGCTTGCCTTGAACTTAGAAACTTCCAAAGGCTTCATTCACATTTGACACCATAGACTAGCAGTAGAAGGCTGTCACAATCTGGTCCAGGTCTTTCTTGCCAGTTCTATCTCCCATCACATACCATACCACCTGCACCCTAGCCATTTAGCACTAAAGATGGCTAAAGACAACAATTCAATGAGAATACTTTTAAATTTTTTGTTTATTTATTTTTTAAGCAGGCTCCACACCCAGCATGGAGCCCAACATGGGGCTCAATTTCATGACCCTGAGATCATGACCTGAGCCAAGATCAAGAGTCAGATGCTTAACCAACTGAGCCACCCAGGCACCCTGAGAATGCTTTTTAAATACCTTCTCAAACAAAACGAACCATTTCCTTGTTTATTATAGTTCTGTTCACAATAGCCAAGATGTGGCAACAACCTAAATGTCCACTAACAGATGAATGGAAGAAAATTTAGTATAAATACAATGGTATATTATTCAGCCTTAAAAAAGAAAAATTCTTCAATATGTGATAATATGGATGAACTTTTTATAAATGAAATATTAATTCTTTAAAGATTTTATTGAAATGAAATATTAATTCTTGTAAATTCATGTACATGAAATATTCTTTAAAGATTTTATTTTTAAGTAATTTCTATATCTGGTATGGGACTTGAACTTAACAATCCTGAGATCAAGAGTTTCACGCCCCCAACTGAGCCAGCTAGGTGCCCCAACATGGTTGAACTTTGAGGACATTGTGCTAAATGAAATAAGCCAATCACAGAAGGATGAATACTGCATGATTCCCCTTATATGAGTTATCTGAAATCAAATGTATGGAATCAAAGAGTGGAATGGCACTTGCCATAGGCTGGAGGGAGAGGGAAATGGAGAGTTACTAATCAACAGGCATACGTTTCAGTTAAGCAAGATGAATAAGTCCTAGAGATATTCTGTACAATTTTAGACCTATTGTCAACAATATTGTACTGTACACTTAAGAGATTTGTTAATAGGGTAGATCTCATGTTAAGTGTTCAACAAAATAATAAATAATAAACTAATGAAATCTAAGTTATTGCCAAATAAAAAAAGACCAGCTTCAGAATCTGTGTTCTCAAAGTATAGTGTTTATACTTTTGTCATTTATCATAGTTTGACTTGTCTAATGACAGCATAGACATGTCCTCATAGATGCTTAGTACATTTTCTTGAAAGCACTTTGTTGAATCATGAAGGGATAAATCCTTGCAATAACTAGATTCTGTTATCTGTGTATGAAAGCATTTTGCAGTAGGCACAGATTCAGTGATAAGATTATTAAGACTGATTATTGAACCTATTTACCTTATGAGACATAGAAGGAATTAATCTCATTATTAATAAAGGTCTTTGTTTAAAACAGCATTACTCAGTCTGATTACTCACTTTGTTTATCAAATTAGGTTCTAAACGTCTTTGATCTTTTCCAATCATATATTCATCCTGAAAGCATTAAGATTTGCCACCACTAAAGTTGTTAAAAGGAATTGTGTCATATGACTCTGGACTTAATTACAGTTCTGTTCCATTCCATTCAGTAGGCACTTACTGAGTTAGCAGCTCTGTAGGTAGCTGCAGATGGTGGTGAGTGATACAAAGCTTCTGCCTTTGAGAAGCTCACAGGCTAATATGGAAAACACAGATAAACAGATAAACACCACTCATCATGATAAGGGCAATAATTAGGGAAAGAGGTAGGAACCCCTCCTCCCCCAATGATTAATTCTCTCTTGGGTTGCTAGTGATGTGATGTTAAAGAAAAGTTTTTCAGGGAATGTATTCCTTAAGCTAGGATCTTGGGGAATTGGAACTTTTTCAATGGATGGGTGAAGGTTTCAGGGAGGAGGACACTTGTCGTGAGGGAAGTGATTTAGAGGAAATTGTTGGAAGGGAGTGAATAGCAACGAGTCTTGAGAGCTTGGCAGGGCCTAGATCACGAAGGTCTCATTATTCAAGTTTGGACTTGACTCTGTGAGTGCTGAAGGATTTCAAGTGAAGAATTCTGAAATTATTTGGAGTAATAACAACAGGATTGAATTAAGTGTGTGCCTGCCAAGGGTACTACTTTGGAGGGCCTGCACTCACTCGAGTATTTAAGTTTTGGTATATTTATTTTGAAAAATCAGCTACAGCGCTTTAGATCTTATTTCATATAATACGTGTTTTTAAAAAGGGTAATTTTTTACCTTAAGACTTTCATTTATTTTACAAATATTTGTTGAGCTCTTACGATGTATCTGGACAATGTTCTATGAACTTGGGAAACATCAGTGAACAAAATAGACAAAGATGCCTGTCCTCATGTATTGCGTATTCTAGTTTTCTTAATCTGTAGTCTGTCTTGAGGATTTGTGTGAACACACTATGCAGATATTTGGGGGACGGTGAAGGTAAAGTACAGTAAGTAACTGCTCTTCCCCTTTTCCCTAAGGAACTCCTTCCTGAGAGGTATGCTTTCAGGTGGATGATGGGTGAAAAAGAGAGTGTGGCAAGCCAGGAAGTCAGTGGGTTACAATAGGCATTTGCATTTTCTCCTAACCCCCTCATCAGGGATTAAAAAAAAAAAGAAAAATAGTTCTTGTTGTTAGAACAATTTGAGATTTGCAGAATAATTGAGAAGATAATATAGAGCATTCTCATATAATCTTACCAAGCTTCCCTTATTATTAACACCTTACATTATGAGTATTTTACAATTAACGAACCAATATCAATACGGTTATTACTCACTTAAGTTCTTTATTCAGATCTTGTTAGTTTTTATGTAATGTCTTCTTTCCTGTTCTGGGATTCCACCCAGAACGCCTCATTAAATTTAGGGGGCCCTATGTGGCTTAGTTGGTTAAGCACCTGCCTTTGGCTCAGGTCATGAACCCAGGGTCCTGGAATGGAGACCTGCATCGAGGCTCCCTGCTCAGAGGGAGTCTTCTTGTCCCTCTCCCTCTACTGCTCCCCTTGCTTGTTCTCTGTCTCTCAAGTAAATAAATAGAATCTTAAAAGAAAAAAAAAAGAAAGAATGCCTCATTAAATTTAGTAGCCATCTCTTAGGCTCCCCTTGGCTGGACAGTTTTTTAGCTTTCCTAGTTTTGGAGAGTTTTGAGGAGTACTAGTGAGGTATCTTGTAGAATCTTCTTCTGTTGGGATTTACTTGATGTTTTTCTCATGATTAGATTGGGTTATAGTTTTTTTGGAGGGAAGACCACAGATGTGAAATACCATCCTTATGACATCATACTGAGGGTACATGCTGCCATTTTGACTTATCAGTGTTGGTGCTGACCTTGGTCATCTTGCTGAGCTAGTGTTTGTCAGTGTCTCCACAGTGAAGTTATTCTTGCTCCTCCCCCTTTCCACGCTGTCCTCTGTGTAAAGGAAGTTACTGTGAGTAGCCCGCACTTCAGGAATAGACAGTTATGCTTCACCTTCTTGAGGGCAGAATATATACATATATTACTTGGAATTCCTCACAGGAGATTTGTGTCTTCTCTCCCATTTATTTATTTATCATCTGATTTTTTTTTTTACAGTTACCATGAATCACGTATTCAGTAAACAGATACTTACTGAAGAAAGAGAGTATGTGTGCACGTGCATGCATGAGTGGAAGTCAGGGGCAGAGAGATGGGGAGAAGGAAAGAATATCAAAGGCTTCTTCCTGAGCACTGAGCCCCACAAGGGGGTTGATCCTACAACCCTGAGATCACTACCACGACCGCGATCCTGGTTTTTTTTTTTTTTTTTTTAAAGATTTTATTTATTTTACAGAGAGAAACACAGCCAGAGAGGGAACACAAGCAGGGGGAGGGAGAGAGGGAGAAGCAGGCTTCGCGCCGAGCGGGGAGCCTGACGTGGGACTCGATCCCAGGTTTTCGGGATCATGACCCAAGCCAAAGGCAGTCGCCCAACCAACTAAGCCACCCAGGTGCCCCCGAGATCATGATCTTGATCAAAATCAAGAGGCAGTCACTTTGGCACCTGGGTGGCTCAGTGAGTTAAGCACCTGCCTTCTTCTCAGGTCATGATCCCAGGGTCTTGGGATCGAGCCCCACACTGGGTTCCCTCCAGGGAGCCTGCTTCTCCTTCTCCCTCTGCCTGCACTCCCCTTGCTTGTACTCTCTGTCAAATGAATTTTTTTTTTTAAGATTTTATTTATTTATTTGACAGAGAGAAACACAGCCAGAGAGGGAACACAGGCAGGGGGAGTGAGAGAGGGAGAAGCAGGCTTCCTGCTGAGCAGGGAGCCCGATGTGGGACTCGATCCCTGGTCTCCGGGATCATGACCTGAGCTGAAGGCAGTTGCTTAACCAACTGAGCCACCCAGGCGCCCCAAATGAATTTTTTAAAAAAAGGATTTGGTCACTTAAACAACTGGGCCATCCGGGCACCCATAACAACACATTTTTACTGAACAATATTTATTTGGTTTTCTCAGAAACAACTCCTTAGAGATGGAGAGGTCTGATTTCCTGCTTTGCCTCTGACATTACCTTCCTAGGAGGCTTCATGCAAGTAATTTTACATCCAAGCCTCAGTGTCTTCTTTTGAAAAATTAGGTTTTTAAAAGAATTAATTTGAACATTTTTTCTTGAGGTTTAAAATTGTAGGATTATATAATATATTCATAGAAACAGGCTTCAAATTGTCTACAAAAGGGAATTATTAGTATCTGCAGTGAGCTGGCCCACCTCAAATGAAATCTGTGTGTAAAATCTTCCTTGTCTCTTGCCTCAGGGAATGTATCTTTTGTTTGGTATATTATATTCTTATGACTCAGAGTTAAAATACATATACACAATGAAAATATCAAATGGATGGAGTTAACTTTGTTAGTAGTATATTTTATGAACCCCCCTCCCCCTAAATGTCAGACCATTAGCAAATGACTGATTTATGGATTTAATAGAAACCACTGCCTATGGAAAAAGTAACATGGAATAAAAACAAAGGAGTTTGGAATTTATTCTAATCCCAGATTGAGGTGGTATAATCAAGGAAAGGGTCATGTGCACTCTTCCTCACTGTAATCTCTGTTGGAATAAGATGTACAAGAAAAAGTGGGAAAAGCTGATGAAATCTGAGGATGAGAAGCATTGTTTAGATTTGAGAGAAAAATATAAACATTCATTACTTGCTTTTTACAATGTTCCTCTTTGGCTGAAAGGAAGGAGGCTCTAAGGGGAGGTCTCAGTAGAGAGTGCCAGTTGGCTCTTAGCTTCATTTGAGGGAAAAGGGGAAGTCACTTTTTTCTACTCCTGCCCTTTGCAAACTTAATCAGGCTTTTCTGGGCAGCTGGAGCCTTTCTTTTCACTGATGAATGTCTTTTAATGCATTTCTTGCAAATGCTATTATGGATGTTCTTTCCAGTGTTGTCTGAGAAGATTTATTTTTTGTAAATTCAATAGTTGTCAAGGTAAATTGTAGTTTAATGTAATTTAAAGACTCCAGGATCCCAGGCCAGGCCTTGACCTGTGCTCCTCTCCTACTTCCAGTTGTACCACTTTGGGTATGTCAGTTACTGATCACAAGGAATGTTCTACCTGCCTATTCCTAAATGACAGAGGTGACCTCTCGAGGTCTCTTCCAAGCCCGCATTCCTGGGTGGCAGATCCAAAGCTCTTAAGGTCAGCCCTGAGGTGATGCAACCAGTAGGAGGTTTTCAGAGTGCCTAGGACGTGCATAGTGCTCTACTGAGCATTACTGAGGAGAGCTGGGTAAACTAGAATCCCCAGGAACTTAGCAGTTTTATACGGGAAACAGACATTTAGAACAAGTCTAATTCAAAGCAGCCTAGGTGAAGGCAGTAGTGGGAGGATTCTGCCTCTCCTCTGCAGACTCAGCTGCCCTCCTGTGCCTGGAAGCTGGAAGGGAGGGAGGTGGGGAAGGAGAGGAGGAGATATTGAAAGGAGTGCTGAGTGATGCATATTTTTCCATTTGGCAATAGTGGTGGGGACACAGAAAGGTGACTCCAACCCCTTCACACCAGTATAGGCCTTTTACAGCTTTGTTTATCTGTCCCCTGGCCTCCAGGCTCAGAACCAGCAGCTGCAGGAGGAAGACTGAAGATAAGATGCTGCCACCATCAGACCAGGGAAAGTCCCTGGCATGCCTGTGTGTGAGAAGCACGACATGCCTCTCAGAGTTGGCAAATGGGTGGTACCCCAGGATGGGCCTGTGAAGAGGAGGCCTTCTGTGATGATGAGGAGTAAATTGGCCCATGACTTTGCATGGGGGCGGGGTGTGAATGATTGAGGGACACAGGCTATCAGCCAAGGGTTGTGAGGCAGGGCACCTGGTTTTTTTAGGTAGACTGGGTGAGGAGAAGGGGCAGGCATCAGGCTCAGGGCTAGGTGATCTACATGAAAACTAATGTATTCAATCTGCCTGAGATTGATGTTAATATCCCCATCGTGTTGATGTGAAAACAGGAGGTTCTGAGGTCTTAAATAATTTACCTTAGTCCCCGGAGTTAAGGACAAAGCCAAGATTAAAAGCGGAACCT
>PITA01006591.1:78642-98474 GCA_004023965.1 Spilogale gracilis
AGGAAGACTGGTAGATGTTTTTTCTCCCCCTATATAGCCAGGGTACAGTCTAGGACCACTCTGTTATCCATTACAATTTTTGCAAGGGAGTTTAGACTGACCTACTGATCTTTAGTATCATTGACAATAGTTGCAGATGGCAAATAGATGGGCTAAGAAGTAAGCCATATTCTCAGTGAAGGGGTATCCTTTGATGTTAGGCCTAGTAGAATAGTTTAGGACCAGCCATGTCCACATGAGTCTTTCCGTTTTTATAGCCCATGAATGGGAATGATAAATCCAGCAATGTGTTAGAGTGCCGGTTGCAGCTGCTGCTTTACTCTGATGGGCCATAGGATTCTTTTATTGGGCTATGGTGCTGGATATAGGTGATCAAGAGAGCATTCCTTATTCCTCCCCACCACATCTACACCCATGACTTAACAAAACCTATGTAAGGGTGACCTAAATCAAATTTAGCAAAAAGTCCCAAACTAGACTGACAAAGGTGCCTTTGTATGGGAGAGAGAGTGCCACAGAATATCCCTCCACTGGGAATAGGTGTTCCCCACTCCAGCGCCAGGACCATTAACTTCCCTCCATGGCCATGAAGCCAGTGCTTTCCATGCCAGTAGCTATAATGGCACTTCCCTCTCCATTCCCCAGTCATTCCCTAATTGAACCCCAACTTTTTGTCTAGAAAAATCAGGTACAAGTAGGACAAGAGCAATCTTTGTAAATTTATAGAGACCAGTTTTGTCCTCCTCCTAGCCTGTGTAGGAACTCAATGTACCAAACCAGGTGGCCATTGTAATTCAATAAGAGAATCCAGGTAGCTGAACCAGATTTAAGTTTTGATGTGGTAGGTCCCCTTTTGGCTGGATTGCCACTGAGAGGGTATCCCAAACAGGCTGGCCTGAGGTTGCTATTAGGGGAGAAAGACACATCATGCTTAGAAGTTGTTAGTGTAGAATGTTAGATTTCCAAAATAGATATATATAATCTCTTTCTGATCACTACCTGGGACAAGCCCTTTTTGAGGATTGCTGCATTCAGTGGCCAAACTACCTTACCGACTCGTGGACTAGGAAGTATTAAAAATTTTTCAAGTCGGAATCATTTTGAAATGATTTTTGAGGAGGCTGGTCCAGTGTTCAGCAATGTCTGAGACCTGTGGATTGGAGGGAGCATAGAGTACCCCTCATATATCTTGACTATTGGCCCTTGTTGGGTGGTCTTTATAACAAAAGGTGTACCATTTTCTGACTATGAATGACCCAGAAAGCAGAAAAAAATGACACTGTTTCATTTCCAGAGCCACAGTGGTGTGGCCAGAGTTCACTGATCAGACTAGAAAAACAACACTGTACCCTGAAAAAGTGTCAGCAGTGGTGAGGTCCCAAAAGTATCCCTGGGAGGAGGTCAAGGTCTGACATAGTCAATTTGCCAAGAGCAGAGGGCGTTAATACCAATACAGTATGGCTTCTTTTACCATAAGACAAATGGACCCACTTTTGACAGGAGTTACAAGACACTGTTCTAGTTTCAGCATTATCATTTTTTTGTTGCATGGATGATGCATTTTGTTGTATAAATGTGGACACATGGCCATGGCCGGTGCAGTGATGGGTCCATGGCTTGTTTCCACACCGCATGCCTCAAAGAGGGGTATAACCTTTCTGTCCATTGTCTTCCAAGCAGCAGACCAGACAGCTAAGCCATTGGTAAGAACCAAGAGTCCATAAAAATATAGCACGTTTCATTAAGGGGATTGTTGAACAGAGCTGTGAGGTTTGCCTTGAGTTCTGCCCACTGTATGAAGCAGCGTCATCTGTTTTTAGTTCTGCCTACCCGGCACTGGGTTTGAATAGCCACAGCAGCCCAGTGAACACCATTGGGTTTCAGCTTAGGCAAACCATCAGTGAAACAGGCCTAGGTATTTAAGAGGACCTCTGTAAATTGGGGTCTCCTTTGTTTACTTCTGATGGGGAGTGGAGGTTTGAAGTTTGCCTCAAAGTGTGGCTGCCACTTTATCATGTAAATCCAAGATACCAACAGAACCAGAGCAGATGTGTTCTTGGTTATACCATTTCGACTTCATAAATAAAGCTTGTTGGCCCTTCCCATTGTGTTCGTCGTTGAATCTGAGTTCAGAGGTACTCCAGGACTTGGACACTCCAAATGGGAGTATCACAAGACCTGTAATTTTAACAAAAGCTTAGTAGGAGGTTAACAGCTACTATTCAGTTTAAATTAATTTATTTGTTTTTAAATTTGAGTGTAGTTGACATATCACACTACATTAGTTATAAGTGTACAACATAGTTATTAAGCTTCTGTATAGTACTCCCTTTCATCCATTTTGCCCTAATCCCTTTTCTCCCTTGCAACCATTGGTTTATTCTCTATATTTTAGGTCTGATTTTGCTTTTTGTGTTTACTCATTGTGCATTTCTTAGATTCCACAAATGAGTGAAATGATATGATATTTGCTTTCTCAGTCTGACTTACTTCACTTAGCATAATACCTTCTAGGTCTATTCATGTTGTCACAGATGGCAAGATCTCATCCTTTTTTCTGATTGCATAATATTTCGGTGCATGCATTATGTGTGTGTGTGTGTTTGTGCATGTGCGTGCATGCATGTGTGCACACATTGGGCTACTTCCATATCTTGGCAATTGTAAATAATGCTGCAATAAGTATGGGGTGCTTATATCTTTTCAAATGAGTATTTTCATTTTCTTTGAGTAAATACCCAATAGGTTTACTGGATCATATGGTAATTCTATTTTTAATATTTTGAGGAGACTTCATACTGTTTTCCACAGTGGCTGCACCAATTTGCATTCTCACCAACAATGCACAGTTTCATTTTTCTCCACATCCTCACCAGCACTTATTAGGTCTTATCTTTTTGATTTTAGCTATTCTGACAGGTGTAAAGTTATATTTCATTGTGGTTTGCATTTCTCTGATTATTAGTATATTTCCTGATGTTGGGCATCTCTTCGTGTGCCTGATTTGCTCTTTCTATGTCTTCCTTGGAAAAATATTCAGATCCTCTGCACATATTTTTTTTAAGATTTTATTTATTTGACAGAGAGAAACACAGCCAGAGAGGGAACACAAGCAGGGGGAGTGAGAGAGGGAGAAGCAGGCTTCCCACCGAGCAGGGAGCCCGATGTGGGGCTCGATCCTGGGTCTCTGGGATCATGACCTGAGTTGAAGGCAGTCGCTTAACCAACTGAGCCACCGCCCCCTCTGCACATTTTTAATCGGATTTTTTTTTTCTTTTTTGGTGTAGAGTTTGTAAGTTCTTTATGCATTTGGGGTATTAACCCATTATTGAATGAGTAATTTGCAAATATTTTCTCCTAATCAGTAGGGTGCCTTTTGGTTTTGGTGATGGTTTCCTGTGCTATGAAAAAGCTTTTATATTTTGATATAGTCTCAATTTTTTATATAGTTTCAGTTTGCTTTTGCTCCCCTGCCCTGCTTTAGGAAGCACTTAGAAAAATGTTGCTATGACCGTGTCAGGGAAATTACTGCCTGTGTTGTCTTCTAGGTTTTTATGGTTTCAGGTCTCACATTTAGATCTTTAGTCTATTTTGTGTTTATTTTGTGTTAGAAAGTGGTCCAGTTTTATTTTGCATGTAGCTCTCCAGTTTTCCCAGCACCATTTACTGAAGATTGTCTTCCTCCATGGTATACTTTTGCCTCCTTTGTCATAGAATAATTGGCCATATAAGCATGGGTTTATTTTGCGCTCTCAGTTCTGTTCGTTTGATCTGTGTGTCTCTTTTTATGGCAGTGCCATACTGTTTTGATTACTATAGCTTTTTAGTATATTCTTGCAATCTGAAATTATGATACCTTCAGCTTTGTTTTTCTTTGTCAAGATTGCTTTAGGTATTCACTCTTTTGTGATTTTATATGTATTTTAATATTCTCTGTTCTAATCCTCTGAAACATGCCACTGTTATTTTGATGTGAATTGTATTGAATCTGTAGATCGCTTTGGGTAGTATGGGCATTTTAACAATATTGAGTATTTTAATCCATGAACACAGAGTATCTTTCCATTTGTTGGTGTCATCTTTAATATCTTTCATCAATGTTTTAGTTTTCAGATGCTTTTTTTTTTTTTAAAGAGGTATACCAGGTGGCTGCCTGATACAGATGGTGAAGCTTGGGAAATAGCATGAGTAAGCCCTCACTTCCCTTTCCCCTTGTAGGATTTTATAGTGTTTCTACTGGACCACCTGAGGCGTTTGTGTGGTGGGGGGATGATGTTCCATTTTCTGTGTGCTGCACACCTTGAATAGGAGAATTCCTCTGATACTTAAGGATCAGGGGAATGCAAATATGTAACCCATCAGCTCCATGTATATTCAGATTTGGGAGCTATAACAAAACATTTTTTAAAAAAGATTTTATTTATTTATTTGACAGAGAGAAACACAGCTGGAGAGGGAATGCAAGCAGGGGGAGTGAGAGAAGGAGAAGCAGGCTTCCCACTGAGCAGGGAGCCCAATGCGGGGCTCGATCCCATGACTCCGGGATCATGACCTGAGCCAAAGGCAGCCACTTAATGACTGAGCCACCCAGAAGCCCCTATAACAACAAATTAAATCAATTCAGAGGCCCTTACCCACAAAGATACTTTAATTTCACTTTCCCAGTGTCCAAAATCCATTAGTTGAAATTGGGCACTGTTCCCCACTCTAGGAAAGTGGAGAAAAGAGTCTAAGGTGTGTGTGAGTTAGGAGCTATGGCAACAGCAGCCAGGAGATCATTGCTATCCCCCTGAGAATACAAGGATTGGAGAATGGATGGGAGGCCAGCATGTGGGCAAAATGGGGTGGTTTTTTCCTCCCATGACTCTTGCTCCAACATCAGTGTGTGAGCACTGGTGCTGCCTCCTTCCTCAAGTACCTCCTGGCACTGGGTGGGTGTCTGGGCCCATGGGCCCCATTTTTTCTGGGCCTGTGCCTGTTGCCATGGTCTGTGGTACCTTTGGCTACCATCACACCCCATACTCCATCCTTGCTGGGGGCCTCCTGGGGCTGCAGCAGGTCTGGGTGCCTGAGCCTGGCTAGCTTTGCTCTGTGTAGCAAGGGTCTGCATATACTTCTGTCTCTGAGAAGCTGCTTGCTTCTGGCTCAGAAAGAACAAACGTCTGATGTTTTGATTCACCCAAAACTATATGATGAATGACAGGGCCTCATTACTAGTGCCATTTTTTACAGTTTGGGAGTTCCTTGACTCAGAAACCACAATCACATTGCCCTCAGCCATGGGTTTGCTGCCTTGTTGTCATCATAATATCTCTTCCTCAGTCTGCTCAGAGAAGAGTGAGTGAACAACAACCAAGGGGGCATTTGGGTGGCTTGCGTCAATTCTGCTTCCACTGCTTAGCCTCGTTAGCATGTGGGATATTTGGGAACCCTTGCTCCCTTACTTGCCTGTGCTTGGAAGCCTTGACTGACTATTTTGCAGAGTCTTCTAATATCCCAAACCCATCCCACAGGGCCTTTGTCCTCTCCCAGCAAGTCATGTTTCTGTTAGCATCCCATCCTCCTCACCATCTGGCTGTTGCTGGGGCAGTGGGCCAATGCAGAGTATTGATGGGGAAACTAGAGAGAAGAAAGCAACTCAGGAGAGTTGGGTACTTTGGAGGTGGTATGACGGTCAGCCCTACTTTGAGATGCTCAAAGACACTGATGTAAGGTCATAGGATTGCCACACTGCACAGGGAGGAAAGAATCAGGGGTAGTCATGTAGTATAATTTTGTCCAGGCACCATTCTCTTTCACCCTTCCTTGATCACAACTGGCCCTTTTCCTGTCAGAGGCCCCCCTAAATTATTCTTTTGGGTTCCTTAAATCTGTTAATAATCAATAACTTTTTGGCAAACACAGCAGATGGTAGAAGAACCATTTGGGGATGATTTTTTGGAATCATTTATTTAATAAAAATGCCAGCATCCCAGTAGGTACTCAGTATGATGACAGATGTTGGGGATACAGGGATGAGCAGGGAGTGGATCCTGCCCTCAAAGAGCTTAGAGTCCATGGGGAAAGATACTGATAAAGATGCAGAGTTGACTCAGGCTGTCAGAGGCTCCACTTATACCCAGTCTGTACTCCCAGAAAATAGCCAGAGATAGACCAGTCCCTGGGATGGAATTGGAACATCAGGCACACAGTCATTTTCTCAATCACATATTATTACATGGAGATGTATTGTACAGTGTTTACAACAACCTCAAAAATACAGTTCATTATAATGAAACATGTAAGAGTCATTATTATTTATCTTCTTACTCGGGAAGTCCAGGGAATCAAAGGAAGTGTTTATGGTTTGAATGGAAAAACAGGGAGGTATCTTCACCGACAGCCAAAATGAGAAGCAATTACAGAAGTCCTGTGCTCATGAAATAAAAACATTCTACCACTGCCTTGTTTCTCTTCCACACTGAGAAATGAAGTTTGAAAACTGACGTGAATATTGGTAATGCTGCTTTGATGAACCTGAATTCCTCACAGTGAGGTTAATGAGGCAATGATGAAAGACAAACATTATCTAAGCTGCCAGCCAAGGGAGGGTGACAGGATTCCTTCATCTGGCAGTGGTCACATGTTTGCAAGCTTGGATTGGTCACGGAGGAGGTGGTATATATTTGGTCCAGAATGAGAACTTCCAGAAGAAACCAGGTAGTGATCCAGATCTCACGCAGTCTTTTACCTTGTCCTTTGCCTAGCTGCACTGGTCTACTTGCTAGTCCTCATGTATCCTCCTCTGAGGAGTCTCCATATATGCTACTCCTGCTGCTCAGGATGCCCTCGTACCCATTCCCTAGTTCTGCCTTACTGGTAAATGTGTTTTCATCTTTCAATATTCAAAGAACATTTCATCTCTCATTGAAGCCATGCCCTAATACTCCAGGTAACAGACTCATGAGTCAAATACAACTCAATTAAAGTCCCGGTTCTGCTACTTGTTAGCTGGGTGACTTGGAGCAAATACTTAAATTCCTCAAGTTTCTCTTTTAAAACTTGGAAAGCAGATATAACCCCTCCTGCATAGGGCTGTTGTAAGAATTAGTGAGATGCCTCATGCAAAGCTCCTCACACAGAGCAGGCGCTCAGTAAAAGTGAGTTCTTGGCCTCTTGTGATCATAGCAGCTCCTGACTTCTCTGTGTTAGGATAGGTCTCGTTCCACAGTGATTCTGACTGTCCCCTTTCCCCAGCTGATGGCAGTATCCTTGAAGAAATGGAATATGTCTTGTTTTTGTCTTTGAATTTTATGCAATACCTAGAAAAATACTTGCAGGAGTAGGCTCAATAAATGTTTAATGAATGAAGAAAGACAGGTTAATAATTTAATAAATGAGTAATTAACCAATATCCCTTAATTTGGTAGCTTTAAGCTGTTGTTTTGCAGGGAACTATTAAACTCTTGCCTTTAGGAGCCACATGCTGCTGGTGGTGGTGGTGGTGGTGTGTGTACGTACAAAAGTGCATGTGCACATACACGTGTGCTGAAGATTGCACCTTTAGAAAATGAGGTTAAAGGCTGTTGTTGGTGTCAAGGTATAAGCTGGATTGGACAGTTAACTTTTACCAGTGATACAGATGTAAGAAAAGGCACATGTGTTTTTATGGTCGCACTGGGGATACCTGAGGGTGGTGCTTTTCAATCCAATTCTTATTGGCCTGTGTTTGTTATTAGGAGAGTGTTTGATTCTCACAGATATTAGGGGAGTGAATTATGACCATGAACCAGCCTTTCCATGACTAAAATTTGATTGCCTTGCATATTAAGTAGGAATACTTTAGACTGTTGAGGTCTACAATGGGTTGGTGACTGGTGGCTTTTTATTTGTTTACTGCAGTAGATCTAGATTAGCTGGGGTGTTCAGTCTAAGAAGATTCCATGGTTATTTTATACTCACCTTTAATGAGGTACCCCAATCCTTCCCATCCTACTTGACAGTGAATAAAATATATCACAATAATTTAATTCCTTTAACCTACTAAAGGGGAAACTCATGTTCTCCCACACCTGGAGAGGGTTTGGCATATGGGCAAGCATCCATTCAGCAGTTCATTCATTCCCATTAATTCAACAAGTATTGGCTGAGTCTACTGTGTGTCAGTCACCTTTTAAGGTACTAAGCATATAATTGAACAATGAAGCTAAGTTTAGAGTTAAATATATTATTACTGAAATATACTGGATTCCAAGAATTATGCTACACTCTGGAGATCTACCAAGAGAAAATGAGAAAGTTCTGAATGCACAGAGTATATATGACTGAAGAAATGTAGCCATAGGCGGACAGAATGTGAGTTTTGTAGAAGAGGGTATTCTAGCTCCTTAAGGCTTAGTACTTGAGTCATTGCCCATGGGGTGCCTGGGTGGCTCAGTCATGATCCTGGAGTCCCGGGATTTGAGCCCCACATAGCCCCGTGGGAAGCCTGCTTCTCCCTCTCTCATTCTCCCTGCTTGTATTCCCTCTCTAGCTGTGTTTCTCTCTGTCAAATAAATAAAATCTTAAAAAAAAATAAAAAGAATCATTGCCCAGCCTTGTATGGTTGCTTTAAGTTTCCATTTTTATCCCTAAGTCATGCGCTAGGTGCCACATAAAAGAGTTTTCCAGCTGTTTACAACTTTAATTTTAAAGCAGTTGCCTTGAACTATTCCGTACATTGCATTCTTTTGTCCCTTTGGATTGCCTTTTTTTTTAATTGCCTTGGAATTTTGAGCGTGGTGTTCAGACCATGGATTCTTCTGGACCACAGTCAGAGTTTTTCATTCATTTGGCCTTGTCCAGACCGTCCCTGTTCAGCCACATCCAAGACTAGGGATGCCACAGTTGACAGCCATTTCATGGCGCCACCCCAAATTCAAGAGTAGGATTCAAACAACCCAATTATTTTAAAATCTTGTTTCTCAAAATCTTTCTCAAATGTATGTATTCATTTCAGCCTTATATATATGCAATATATTGAGTTGAATCTTTCTTTAATACTTAAGGGTTTCCTATTGCCTTGAAGTTCATCAGTGGGATGCTGATAGATATCGAGAGCTCCAGGGAGGCTAAATAGAATGAGAAAGTTGACTTCATAGGAAATCAACACTGGATACATGACAGAAGCCAAAATAGTGACTTGGGTAGTAAGCACTGTCAGATTTCAGAGCTGTGAGAAAGATCACTGCCTAGTGGGGAGGAATTTGAGCTGGGCCTTGAGGAAAAGTTGGGATTCAGTGGGAATCCTGGAGGGGCAAAGCCACAGGACAGGGTTGACGGTATGAACAATGGCCCAGTGGTGAGAGGTACTTGCATCTGGATAAGATCAAAGAGCTTCAGTTGTATCAGGTGGTCATTGTGTTACAGTAAAATTTGAGTTCCCAGATAAGAATGACTGGCAGCTTTCTGAAGACCTAAATTGAAAAGCAGAAAAAGAAATAATGGTTCTTGGAGGCAGTTTGTTTAACTCTGTAAAGTTTGAATCAGTTTTTGTACTGCCAAGGAGAGGTGTACCCTTCATTAGAAATTGGATATTTTATGGTTAGCTTCTCTTCCAGGAAAAAGAATTCTCTTTGATTGCTTTACTCAGGTCCCTGAGGCCTTCTCTGGAGAATGAGTCTTTGTGGATAATTTCACTCACTGCCCAGTCAGATTAAGACCTTCCACTGCACATAATGACATTTTCCCTGAACTGTTCCTTCTGTGAACTCCATTGTGACAGCTTATAGTTAAAGGGTAAATTTATGTAAACTGTGTGTCTGATGGGATTTTGAAGTTTGGTATGAAATGTGTTCAGTCCAGCTGTGACTCACAGGGTTTTGATTCTCTACAGTTTTGCAGTGATTAATTTATTATATTAATGCCAAATGATTTCCACACCTATGGAAGTGTGAAGTCTGGTGGTTGGTACTTGCTTTCTAGTCTGCAGGGTACACTGTTACCATGGAGGGATAGGAAAGGATGACTACTGAGATGGGGGTTTGCCTAGGGTGTTCAGAGGAGAGTAGGTGATGTGAGCCCCAGTACAGATATAGAGAAGCCAAGGATGTGTCCGGAAGAATAGTGCTTGGTGTTAAGTCTAAGTGCTGAAACAGGGCATATATCAAAAGGATAGAAGTTTGAGGATTGAAAGCAGAACAGGATGCAGGGCGAGAAATGTTTGCTATGGGCAGTTCTTTCAGAAGTGGGTAGTGTCACAGAGCTTGAGGCCTGAAGGAACCACACTAGGATTGGACTCCATTCTCTCTCAAGGTGGTCTGGTATGGGTATGAGGTGGAGCTCTGTATAAGAATCTCAGTGTAGAGGTATAAATGACATTTCAGGGAAAGTCAGGGCTGGAAGTTATGTGACTCAGCCATCCTCTGAGCAAGGGGCACGGGGCCAGAGGTCCTCAGGGGGATATGTGGTTCATGATCATGCATGGCTGTGGAACCTGAATGACAGATGTCAGGCATATTTATTTGTGTGAAGGGGGTCTTAAAGAGTGATCGTGAACTGCAGTGACTTCACTCAAGTTTCTTTTGGCTTCACACTAGACACAGGCAAATGTGCTCAAGTGAAATCAAGTATTTTTATTTGTTTTTGTCTTTATGGCATGTTTAAGGTTACAGAAATCCATTGGCCCTTTGTACAGGAAGAAAGTCTAATTTCAGTGAAAGTTCTTGCTACCACATTGAAGCCCGGAGAGCCACGAGGAACCCCAAATCACTCCCCCAGTCTCTCAGGGGACGCATGGTCTCTTGCTTCTGTTGCTGTGTATCAGACGCATTCTCCTCATCAGTGGACTTTCTCTGCTTTTTCTTCCTGCATATCAGCCAACTTGGCTGCCAGCCCTGATGCTGTATCAGGTCATCACTGGCTGAGGCTACCTGTTAGTTCACATTTTTTCCATAATCTCTTGGCTGCTGGGAAGCCATTGACTTGGCTGGCTTGTGATCAAGTGCCCAGCCTCAATCCAGTCATACATAGGTGACACAGATGTAGCACTCTGCCCCCCAAGGCTAAACTCCATGGTGAAACTGTGTAGTCCCACATGAGTCCCTCCTCATCCTATACATAAAACACCTGCCTGCATCTGTTTGGGGGAATTCCCCAATTTGGGGGGACCGACCTCTTATTACAGAAGTAAAAGGTAAAAATTGATATTTGTTTTCCTAGCCTCCTGCAGCTGGGGAACATACCTACACTCTGTCAGCCAAGGAGACACAATTGCTCTGAGCGGAGCCTCCCAACCAGTGTGCTTCGACTCAGCAGTAGACCACACCTAGATAATAGGAATGTTGAGGTATGGCACTCTTCAGTACTTGGAAATGCCTGGTAGGGACTGGAGTAGGCAAAGCTCCTGGACATGCAACCCCTGACTTTAAGCATCCTCCTGTACCTCAGTGTAGTATAAAAACCCTCATTTTCTGTAGTACCATAGCACACAAAAGGCTGGGAAACCCAGGATTAGGAAACTGACCTGCGTGGTGGCACAGTGATGGAGACCTTGGAAGCTTTTTCCTCTCTGGCATAACAGTGGTGGCTGTAAGACGCCGTGTTGTAAGCTGCCTTGGGCTCAGCGTTTTCTCCTCGGACCATGTCTGTGACATTGTTCTTTATTCCTTCAGCTAATGTTTTTTGATTTTTAATGAAGTCATTTTCTGGTTGAGTCCATGAAAGTTATCATAAGAGCCATACCCATGGCAGAGGAGTGTCATGGAGGGGGAGCTGGCTTTTCCCTTCGTTCCACGCTGAGGTGAATGTGAACCACTTGTTGGGTACAGATATTCCTGGAAAGGTCACACAGTATAGAATTTAGGGCTTGAAGGGGCTTTGAAGATGCTTCATCTTACCATGAGAAGATGAAGTGAAATGACCAGAAGGCTCCTGTAGTTACTTAATGGAAGAATCTAAGAACTGTGCTTTTCCAAAGTTTCCCATCATTAAAAGGAAGAGATTGGTTGTTTGCTTTTTTTCCCCTAGAGCCCATGCAGTCCAAACCAAGAATGAACTTAGAGCATTTTTTTTTCAAAGTTAGAGTTACCAGTCTGTTAGATAAAGTATTGATGGGAAGTTGTTCAATAATTAACGCCTTTGTGGAAACAAGGCATTCCACTTGGAGAAAGTTTGATTTATTTCTATTATCTGAGTGGGTCTTTCCTTTAGCGATGCTATGTCTCACTTTTTAATAAAAACTTGGAACAGTTCAATGTCTAGCTGTTCCTGGCATTTGCTTTTCCATAGGAAAGAATGCTTTTAATGGCCTTAAACTAAAGCAAATACTTCTTTTCCTTATGCTTGTTAAACAAGCCAAATATGTTCTTTGCTGTCTTGGAATTTTCTTGTATTTTATTTATTTATTTTTTAATGTGAAAAGTGTGCCAGACAACTAAGCAGATCATTATATACATTTCATGTGGACTAGCAAGAAACCTGAGAGCTTCAGGCCATTTAAATTAAGCAATTAAAAAATATATTTGAGAAGGATCACTTCTTAAAAGTTTTATTTGTTTATTTCTTTTGTTTTGTTGTAAACTACATGAAAGATGCCTGGAGATGGGAGTTGTGGGGCGGGAGGTGCTGACCGGAGGAATTACCAGCTGCAGGGGCGGGGTGGAGGGGTCATGGTTATGTTCATTATCTTGATAGCAGCCCACGGATATCAGAAGTCATTAAATTGTACACTTTAAACATGTGCAGTGTGTTTTATGTTAGTACCTCAACAGAGTTGTTTCTTAAAAATAAAACAAATGAAACCACAGTTCAGACTCCTTTGTAAAAGACTCAGAGCTAGGGAAGGCGGGAGAGCCAAGGGATCAGAAACTGTGGAATGTGCTGTTCAGTGGAGAGGTGATGAGGCAGGCGTTACTAGGAGCACGCTGCCCACTCAGACCAAACATCCTCTTCCACGAACGGCGTTCTGGTGGCCCCTCCAAGTTCTGCTCTCATGGAGTTCTTTGCCCTGGGTGTTCTGAGTCCCTTGACCATCTCCACTTGAGGTTATAGATGGGCCTTCCTTATGTTTTAAAAAACTAATTATTTTCCAGAGGAGTGCAGCAAGGATTTATGTTCATTAAATACAATCCTGGGATTTTTCTGAGGGTTCCTGGAATGTATAAATTATAGCTCAAACTCTTACCTCTAATTTCTAAGACACTGCTCAAATTGCTATGTTTCACAGGATTTCACTGGAATTCCAGCGGATCAGCTGCTTGTGCAGAGTAAATGGAGGAGGCTCTGAAGTGGACATTGAATTCCTGCTGAAACTGGTTAGAGGTAGGGTGACCGTATAATTTGTTATCTAAACAGAGACATTTTTTTTGAGAGTGAGAA
Source organism: Spilogale gracilis (assembly GCA_004023965.1). Lineage (NCBI taxonomy): Eukaryota > Metazoa > Chordata > Mammalia > Carnivora > Mephitidae > Spilogale > Spilogale gracilis. Next base: position 91,978 of record PITA01006591.1, read on the forward strand.
AAGTCACTATTGGTATTTCGGTTGACAGCACAGACATGAACGGGGATCGTGCCTGTTAAAGCAGGATATCTGGTCACCTTAGTTATAAGACTCCTTGACCTTTATTTCTACATTCTTTTTTTAAGATTTTTTTTTTTTCTCCTGAGAGAGAGAGAGAAAGTGAGAGTGTGTGCAGGCAGGGGAGGGGCAGAGGTTAGAGGGAGAGAGAGAATCTTAAGCAGGCTCCTGCCCAGTGTGGAGCCCAGCTCAGGACCTTGAGATCACGAACTGAAATGAAGAGTCAGACACTTAACCAACTGAGGCACCCAGGTACCCCAAAGGTTTTTTTTATTTCTAAGTAATCCCTACATACAGTGCGGGGCTCCAATCACAACCCCAAGATCAACAGTCGCATGCTCCACCAACTGAGCCAACTGAGCCAGGCGTCCCAGACTCCTCAACCTTTATAAACGTAGACATCCATGTGTACTAGGGAGCATAAGCAATGTTCTCAGGGACAGAGGGGCCAAGTGAGAGTTAGCCCATTCGACTCACCTTACTTGGAGCTGGAGAGAGAATTGGTGGTGGGGATTACTCACAAGGATTCTGAGAATGCAGTTTGGCTCCTGGTGACTCTGATCGATTGCTCCTCATGAGGCCTTTCTATTTTTCTTTGACCCTAGAAGCATCTGAGTGATCCATGAGCCAATCTCTGCACAATGGCAACATATTCAGCCCTGGATTTTTTTAAAAATTTTTTTTTATTAAATTTTTTTTCAGTGTTCTAAGATTCATTGCCCATTCCCCACACCCAGTGCTCCATGCAATAGGTGCCCTCAGTATCCACCATTAGGCTCTCCCATCCCCTCACCCCCTTCCCTCTAAGTCCCTCAGTTTGTTTCTGTGTCCAAAGTCTCTCTTGTTTTGTTTCTCTCCCTGAATTACCCTACTTCCCATTTACTTTCCTTCTCCTACTGTCCTCTAGGTTACCTTTTATGTACCGCAAGTAAGTGAAACCATGTGATACTTGACTTTCTCTACTTGGCTTATTTCACTCAGCATAATCTCTTCCAATCCAGTCCATATTGCTACAAAAGTTGGATATTCATCCTTTCTGATGGAGGCGTAGTATTCCATTGTATATATGGACCACATCTTCTTTATCCATTCATCCGTTGATGGGCACCTTAGCTCTTTCCACAGTTTGGTGATTGTGTCAGCCCCGAATTTTTGAAGAAAACATTGGTTAAGACAAACATAGCTTTAATTTAGCTTTCTACATCTGTCATGATCTTTACAGCTCAGAAAGCAACAGTTAAGCAGATACTTTTGGTTATTTGTTTTTTTAATTACAACTTTTTTTTTATAGTTTGCACTTCCTTTTTCTGTACTTTTAAAGAATTGCAATTAGACCTAAATAGCTAGAATTTGAAAATGAAAGCATAGACCGTGATGTCTAAGATGGGAGAATTAGTGAAAGGTTCTCAGTATGAAAATATCTTTAATATCCTGCCTGGGTATTAAAGTGCCAGGATGTTTCTTGGATAAGCTCTCATGAGTCTACAATAATTAGGTTTTTTTCATCCTATTGAGCCCAGCAGCCTTTTCCCAACATGGCGGTATGCAAGGCTCTATATGAGTTTGGTCTTGCTTGTCTTGGTAGCCTCACCTTTCATTTCTTGCTTAACTTATACCTTCTGTTTCAGAATATTAAACTCCTTGTAGTATGTCCAGCGCCCCACACAGACTTTAAAGACTTTAAGAAGAGTTCTTTATCTTCAAGTCCTTTTTACTTCTACGTTCTCTGTGGAGAGTGTATTTCTTTCTCTTTCCTCACTCAGGGGTCACTGTTCCCAGGAAGCCTCCCGTAACTCCTTTCCTTACTCCTCCCCAGGCTGCATTAGGATTCCTTTTCTTTGCCTCCTTAATATGGTTGTAACTCCCTTTCATATATGACATATTATTTTATAATGATAAGTTTACATATTTGTGTCTGACATACATCACACAAGTGCCTAGAAAACCGAACCTGGTGTATAATATTCTTTCTCTCTCTTTCTCCCCATCTCCCTAATGGCCAGCACAGTTGACACAGTGAAGGTGTTTCCAGGGCCTAATGAAATTGTACATGAACCTGAGAAAATAACCAGCTGAAACATTTCCAAGAACGACAGGTGTGCAAACGATTCCTGCTGAGAGTAGGTGCGATGCTGTTTACATTACTGCTCTTGGGCTGGGCTTTGCTTTCCCATTTCCTCAGAGTAAATATGTGTACATATGAGATAGAGACAGATGCACAGAATTTAAGTGCAGTGGTGCTATCATCAGATCAGAATAATACAGGCTTTGTTGACCCCACCATATTGGATCTATTTTTAACTCTGTTTATGTCAGCTTTCGTTTTCTTGGAACTGAGAAATACCATGTATTTAACTGCATATTTTTAAGGAAAATAGTGGTAATATAATGAGTAGGAAATATTACTTCCAAACTCCCATTAATGAGTGTGCAAGGTCATTTTTTCCGATATTCTTTTTAACTGAGCAAACATCGAACACTTGTGGACAGCATTTTTATTCCTGAAGAAGTAAGTCCCTGCAATTAGTAAGAGTCTGAAAAGACTGAGGGAGAAAATGATTAGAAAGGTTTAAATATATTTTGTTTTTAATCTTTCTGGAATCTTGGTGATTATTATTTGTTCAGATGGTAAATTTAAAGCAATCATTATTATCCTGAAAGCTGAGAGTCAGGACTTGAAGTTTGTAGAATCTTTTTCCTAAATTAATATCACTAGAAAGTTAGCAAAAAGTGAATAATCTACCCTTCAGATTTCTGAATGGAAGAGAGAATGTTAAGCAGTCTAATCTAGTTATTAAACGCAAATGAATATAATTATTTTTAACCAATGGAATTTGAGATGGCTAGAACATATAAACCAAAATCCCAGGTGAATTATTCAAAACACAAATGAGTAACTGGACAAAAGAAAGTGGCTCTTGATATATCATTCAAAGTAAAACAGAGTCGAATTTTGCCAAAGCTCTTTAAAAGCCCACAGCTTAGGAATTACCAGTTCAGTGTGCAAAAAGGAGGAAGCATCGGGGCTTCTGTGAGATATTTTCTTAGCTAAGCAAGAGGCACGTGTACCTTCTGATTATACATGTATTGGGTGGATTAAGTAGAGTACCTACTACCATGAATTTTTGTTTTATTCTCATTTTTAATAGCAGAGACCACCCTGGCCAGTGCTTAGTGAAGTAGTATCTCACTATATCTATGCAGGACCACCTTTGATAGGCTCAACATTAAGCACCCAACCCAAGCCAGATGTAAAGGACTTTGCCATATAGTAGGATAATGATTAGTTAAGCCAACCAGACTAGTTCCCTCCAAAATTATTTCTAGGGAATGCAGAGTAAATTCACAAAAAGATGGAGTAGACACATAGATGGAAGCAGTGGCACTTTGAAAGAGAGATTGCATGAGCTATGAGAGAGGAGAGTTGCCTGAAGACCTGCCTAATAGTCAGATAGCTTTTAAGATCTGGCACTCACGTATCTATATGTTCCCATTTTTCTTAATGTGGCCTGAGCAGATCTCTGTTTCTGATAATCAGGGGTCTAATGAGCACACTCAAGGGATAAAAGATAGCTGCCTAAAAGCTTATAGCCAATAAAGAGAGAACAGTTGCTGATCAGAGACTTTAACAGACTGGAGAGAGAAGATGCAAGCTGCAAATGCCAACTTCTTCTTCTTCTTTTTTAAAAGATTTTATTTATTTGATAGAGAGAAACATAGCTAGAGAGGGAACACAAGCAGGGGGAGTGAGAGAGGGAGAAGAGAAGCAGACTTCCTGCCAAACAGGGAGCCCGATGCAGGGCTCCATCCCGGGACTCCAGAATCATGACCTGAGCTGAAGGCAGTGGCTTAACCAACTGAGCCACCCAGGTGCCCCCAAAATGCCAACTTCTTAAAAGCTCCATGAACAAATACCAGAGACTCCTCTCCAGCCAATCCTTAATGGCTCCATGAGACAATGATCATGTTAAGATCCATTGAAATCATTGAAGATAAAGACTAGAAGTTATAGTAATTATTTGATTCTATTACATTGTTGAAAAGTCGTCTTTTGGCCAGATATATAGGAAATCCTTTTCCCATGTTACACATGCAGTCAAAAAGCTCTTTGCTTCCTGGAACCGCTATTTAAAGGTCAGGTACTGTATCTGGGTATATATCAGGGGCATGAAAGATTTGGCTAATGTTGACAAGTTCACGCAGATAATAAATATATATTCCACTTAAGGTACTATTTTCTGGATAGTAGTAAATATACATTTGTGAAGTCATTTTTTATGGAATGAACAGAGAAATATTTAACCAGTGCTTTGCCTTATATTGGTGGTGGTGGGAGTTGAGGATTACAATGAGAGTGCAGCTAATTATGAAGAAGAAGGTAATTTCTCTCTTTTAAGTAGAGAACCAATTTGGCCATCTTAACTAGAGTTATTGCCTAATCAGTCAAATCAAGAGTCGGAATGGCAAGGGGATGGATATTTTATTAAGGGTGTCAGAGATGTGTGCTAATCTACAAATGCCCTTAGTAATAGGCTTTTGGATTTCACATAACTTAGAGAAGTATAGCATTATAAAAAGATCAAAAAGATCACACAGAAGTAATTGTGCACAGATTTGTAAATTAAATAGTAAGCCCATGCCTTTCAATTACATTGGCAAAGTCAGTTACATATAATTGCAATTCTAACTCATGTCCTTGCATAATTCAAATTTTATTAAAGCTTTACTACATGGAGCAAGTTTCAGCACATGGAAATACTTTTAAAGTAAATCTCTAATCATGTCATACAATTAAAGTTGTTAAACTGCTTTTACATCTTGATGCAACTTCATCTGCCTCCAAAGTAGAAAGCGTGTTCAACTGTCTTTATAATTCACAAATCTGGTAAAATTTCCCTGAAACCAGCCAGAAATGTATACTGTTTAATCACCAATAACTCATAGATCAAGAAAGAAATACTTGCTTGGTTTTTCTAACTTTTTTCTTAAATTTTTAATTTAGATTTCAGTTAGTTAACATAGAGTGTAATTTTAGTTTCAGGTGTAGAATGTAGTGATCCAACACTTCTGTGCCTCACTGAGCGCACATCATGACAAGTGTACTCCTTAATAGCCATCACCTATTTAATGCATCCCTCCACCCGCCTTCCCTCTGTAGCCATCACTTTGTTCTCTAGAATTAAGAGTCTGTTTTTTGGTTTGCCTCTCTCTCTTTCTCCCATTCCTTTGTTCATTTGTTTTGCTTCTTAAATTCCACATGTAAGTAAAATCATAGGATATTTGTCTTTCTCTGATTGATTTATTGCACTTAACATAATATTCCATAGCTCCATCCACATTTGCAATGGCAAGATTTCATTCTTTTTTATGGCTGAGTAATATTCTGTTGTATATATACACCACATCTTCTTTATCCAATCATCAATCAGTGGACACTTGGGCTGTTTCCATAATCTGGCTATTGTAAATAATGCTGCTATAAATATCTGGGTGCATCTATCCCTTTGAATTAGTAATTTTGTATTCTTTGGGTAAATAGCTAGGAATGTGATTGCTGGATTGTAGGGTAGTTATATTTTTAACTTTTTTAGGACCCTCCATACTGTTTTCCACATTGGCTGCACCAGTTTGCATTTCCACCAAGAATGCAAGAGGATTCCCCTTTCTCCACATCCTGGCCAACACCTGTTGTTTCTTGTGTTGTTGATTTCAGTCATTCTGACAGCTGTGGGGTGATATCTCATTGTGGCTTTGATTTGCACCTTCCTAATGATCAGTGATGTCGAGCATTTTTTCATGTATCAGTTGGCCATCTCTGTGTCTTCTTTGGAAAAATGTCTACTCATATCTTCTGACCATTTTTCAGTTGGATCATTCATTTTTTGGGTGTTGAGTTTTGTACTTTTAAAATATATATTTTGGATACTCTTCATCAGATATGTCATTTGCAAATAGCTTCTCCCATTCTGTAGGTTGCCCTTTAGTTTTGTTGATTGTTTTCTTTGCTGTGCAGAATCTCTTTATTTTTGATGTAGTCCCAGTAGTTAATTTTTTTATTTTGTTTTCCCTGCCTCAGGAGGCATAGCTAGGAAGAAATTGCTATAGCTGATGTCAAAGAAGTTACTGCCTATGTTCTCTTCTAGGATTTTTATGGTTTCAGGATTCATATTCATGCCTTTAATCCATTTTGAATTTATTTTTGTGTATGGTATAAGAAAGTTGTCCAGTTTCATTCTTTTGCATGTTGTTGTCCGGTTTTCCCAACAACATTTGTTGAAGAGACTGTATTTTTCCCATTGGATATTCTTTCCTGTGTTGTCAAAGATTAATTGATTCATTTCCGGGTTTTCTGTTCTGTCCCATTGATCTATGTGTCTGTTTTTGTGCTGAGACCATACTGTTTTGTTTTGTTTTTTTGTTTTTTTTTTTTTTTTTTGTTA
>PITA01006592.1:0-98693 GCA_004023965.1 Spilogale gracilis
CCAACCACCACAAGAGTCACACTTCAGAGAGAAACACAGTACCTCCAGCAGAGGCTGGAATTGCTTACACCAAACCCCACTCCCCAGCACCCAACAGGAGCATCTTTACCAGAGCAGGTCTGTGAGCCAGTGCAGCAGGCCTCTCCCTCAGAAGACCAACAGGCCTCCAGCATGTGCTAAGTCTAATGATCATAGAGTGCTCTAATGCATCAGCTTCAGTATTGGTGGAAATAGAACCAGGCACTCTTTTTTTCTTTGGAATCAGGCATATAGCTTTTTGGTCATCTACTAATTTGTTTCCTTTTCCTGTTTTTTGAATCAGCCTTCTTTTTTAAAACAAACAAAAACCAGGTTTAGCTTAACAAACAAATCAAAGCACACTTAGTTAAAGGTTCAAACACTCCCCACTGCAAGCAAGGAGGAATTCTGCAAAGGTAGGGAAGAGCTGTAGGGACGAGCAGCCAAAACATAACAGCAGAGGGCCCAGCATACACCAGAAACACTTCCTGAAGCACCAGACCTTGGACAGTGTGTGGCCCCTTCTTAATACAGTATTACTCTCAGGAGTAGGAAATATAAGCTTTCATAACATGTTAAAGACAGAAACCTAAACATAAGATGGAGGAAGTGTCCCCAAAAGAAAGCTCAAGAAGAAATCACAGCCAGAGACTTGCTCAAAAGAGATATAAGCAATATATCCGCATGAGAATTTAGAAAACCAGTCATAAGAACACAAGCTTATGGGAGACACCAGAGAAACACTTGCTGCAGAAATAAAAGATCTGAAAGCTAGTCAAGCCAAAATAAAAATGCTATATCTGAAATTCAAAATTGACAGGATGCAATCACAATGAGGATGAAAGAAGCAAAGAAGAGGATAGGTGATGTAGGAGATAAAATTATGGAAAATAACAAAACTAAAAAGAAGAGGGAAAGAAAACCATTAGACCTGGAATAGAGACTTAAGGTACTCAGCAATTCCACAAAGCACAATAATGTCCATTTCATAGGAGTCAAAGAAGAACAGAAGGGGGGGCAGTATTTGAACAAATTATAGCTGAGAACTTCCCCAATCTGGAGAAGGAAATAGGCATTCAAGCCCAAGAGACACAAAGAATCCCCCTCAAAATTAACAAAAACAGATCAATACCAACACATATCATAGTGAAACTTGCAAAATACAAAGATAAAGAGAGAATTCTGAAAGCAGCTAGGGACAAAAGGCCCTTAACCTACAAATGTAGACACAGGAAGTCAGCAGCAGAAACTTGACAGGCCAGAAGAAAGTGGCATGATATATTCAACACACTAAATGGGAAAAAAAAATGCAGCCAAGAATACTATATCCAGCCACACTATATTTCAGAATAGAAGGAGAGATAAAGATCTTCCAAGACAAGAAAAAAACTGAAGGACTTCTTGTCTAAGCTCTGCAAGAAATATTAAAGGGGACTCTTTGAGTGGGAAAGAGAGACAAAAGCAACAAAGACTAGAAGGGAACAGAGACTGTCTACAGGAACAGTGACTTTTACAGGTAATCCAACGATAATAAATTCGTAGCTATCAGTAATTACTCTGAATGTAAATGGACTAAATGCTCTAATCAAAGGATAAGGTATCAGAATGAATAAAAAGACAAGACTTATTGATATGCTGCTTACAAGAGACACATTTTAGACCCAAGACACCCTCAGACTGAATATGAGGAAGTGAAAACCATCTATCATACTAATGGACATCGAAAGAAACCTAGAGTAGCCATACATATATCAGGCAAACTAGATTTTAAACCAAAGACTATAATAAGAGATGGAGAATAATACTATATCATAATAAAGGGGTCTATACAACAAGAAGATCTAACAATTGTAAATATTTATACCCCCAAAGAGCAGCCAAATATATAAATTGATCAAAAACAAACTAGGGTGCCTGGATGGCTCAGTGGGTTAAAGCCTCTGCCTTCAGTTCAGATCATGATCTCAGGGTCCTGGGATCGAAGTCCATGTTGGGGTCTCTGCTCGGCAGGGAGCCTGTTTCCTCCTCTCTCTCTGCCTGCTTCTCTGCCTACTTGTGTTCTCTGTCAAATAAATAAATAAAATCTTTTAAAAAAAAAGAAATTAAATTTTTAAAAAATAACAAACTAAAGAAGCTCATTGATAATAACACAGAAATAATAGAAAACTTTTAACACCCCACTCATAGTAATGGACAGATTATCTAACAGAAGCTCGCTCATCAAGTAAACCATGGCTTCAAATGATGCACTAGACCAGATGGACTTAATAGATATATTCAGAGCATTTCATCCCAAAGCAGCAGAATATCCATTCTTTTTGAATGCACATGGAACACTTTTCAGAATAGATCACATCCTGGGTCAGAAATTAGTCCTCGGGCGCCTGGGTGGCTCAGTTGATTAAGCGATTGACTTGGGTGCAGGTCATGATCCCGGAGTCCCAGGATCGAGCCCCACATCAGGCTCCCTGCTCGGAAGGAAGCCTGCTTCTCCCTCTCTCACTCCCCCTGTTTGTATTCCCTCTCTCGCTGTGTTTCTCTCTGTCCAATAAATAAATAAAATCTTTTTAAAGAAAAAAAAAAGTAAAGAAATTAGGCCTCAACCAGGACACAAAGTTTAAGATCATAGGAAGCACATTTTTCAGACCACAATGCTCTGAAACTTGAAGTCAACCACAAGAAAAAAATTGGAAAGATATACATGGAGATTAAAGAACATCTTACTAAAGAATGAATGGGTTAACTAGGAAATTGAAGCAAAAATTTAAAAATACATGGAAGCAAATGAAAATGAAAATACAAAGTCTAAGACCTTTGGGATACAACAGAGGCAGTCATAAGAGGAAGTACATAGCAATACAGGCCTTCCTCAAGAAGCAAGAAAAGTCTCAAATACACAACTTAACCTTACACCTAAAGAAGCTGGAAAAAAAATTGGCATCTCGGGCACCTGGGTGGTTCAGTTGGTTGGGCAACTGCCTTCGGCTCAGGTCATGATCCTGGAGACCCAGGATGGAGTCCCACATCGGGCTCTCTGCTCTGCAGGAAGCCTGCTTCTCCCTCTCTCACTCCCCCTGCTTGTATTCCCTCTCTAGCTGTGTTTCTCTTTGTCAAATAAATAAAATCTTAAAAAAAAAAATAAGCTGGAAAAAGAAGGGCAAATAAAGCCTAAAACCAGAAGAAGAAGGGAGATAAGTATAATTAGAGCATAAACAAATAATATAGAAATTTAAAAATAGTAGAACAGATTAACAAAACTAGGAGCTGCTTGTTTCAAAGAATTAACAAAATTGATAAAACCCTAGGCATACTTGACCAAAAGGAAAAGAGAAAGGAGCCAAATAAATAAAATCATGAATGAAAGAGGAGAGATCACAACCAACATCAAAGAAATACAAACAATTTTAAGAAAATATGAGCAATTATATGCCAACAAATTGGACAATCAGAAAGAAATGGATAAATTCCTAGAAACATTAATTACCAAAACTTAAACAGAGAGAAATAGAAAATTTAAACAGACCCATAACTAGCAAAGAAATTGAAGCAGTAATCAAAAATTTTCCAACAAACAAAAGCCCAGGGCCAGATGACTCCAAGGGGACTTCTACCAAACATTTAAAGAAGAGTTAATACCTGCTCAGCAGGGAGCCTGCTTCCTCCTCTCTCTCTGCCTGCCTCTCTGCCTGCTTGTGATCTCTCTCTCTGTCAAATAAATAAATAAAATCTTTTAAAAAAGGAAAAGAAAAGTTAAAACTTATTTTTCTTAAACTGTTCCAAAAAATAGAAATGGAAGGAAAACTTCCAAACTCATTTTATATGACCAGCATTGCCTTGGTTCCAAAATCAGACAAAGAGCTCACCAAAAAAGAGAATTATAAACCAATATTCCTGATGAACATGGATGCAAAACTCCTCAATAAATATTAGTAAAATCAAACCCAACAGTACATTAAAAGATTCACTATCATCAAGTGGGATTTATTCCTGGGTTGCAGGGGTAATTCAATATCCACAAATCAATCAACATGATATACCTCTTAATAAAAGAAAGGATAAGAACCATATGATCCTCTCAGTAGATGCAGAAAAAGCATTGGACAAAATACAGCATCCTTTCTTGATAAAAACCCTCAAGAAAGTAGGGATAGAAGGAACATACATCAACATCATAAAGGTCATATAAGAAAGATCCACAGCTAATATCATCTTCAATGGCAAAAAACTGAGAGCTTTTCCCTTAAGTTCAGGAACATGACAAGGATATTCACTCTCACCACTGTTGTTCAACATAGTACTAGAAGTCCTAGCCTCAGCAGTCAGACAACAAAAAGAAATATAAGGCATCCAAATCACCATGGAAGAGGTAAAACTTTCACTCTTCACAGATGACATGATACTCTGTAGATAACTCAAGACATTCAACCAAAAAATTGCTAGAACTGATACATGAATTCAGCAAAGTCACAGGATATAAAATCAATGTACAGAAATTTTACATTTCTATACACCAACAATGAAACAGCAGAAGAAGAAATCAAGGGGGGGTGCCCGGGTGTCTCAGTCATTAAGTGTCTTCCTTCAGCTCAGGTCATGATCCCAGAGTCCTAAGATCGAGCCCCACATCAGACTTGCTGCTCGGCAGGGGGCCTGATTCTCCCTCTCTCACTCCCCCTGCTTGTGTTCCCTCCCTAGCTGTGTTTCTCTGTATCAAATAAGTAAATAAAATCTTTTTTTAAGAAAAAAGAAAAAGAAATCAAGGAGTTAATCTCATTTATAATTACACCAAAAATTATAAGATATTTAATAATAAACTTCTTCAGTTAAAGGGGTAAAAGACCTGTACACTGAAAATTATGGAATACTTACAAAAGAAATGGAAGAAGACACCAAAAAATGGAAAAACATTCCTTGCTCTTGGAGTAGAAGAACAAATGTTATACTATACTATACTACCCAAAGCAATCTACACATTCAATGAAATACTGATCAAAGTAACACCAGCATTTTTCATAGAACCAGGACAAACAATCCTAAAATGTGTATGGAACCAGAAAAGTTCCTGAATAGCCAAAGTAATGTTGAAAAATAAAATCAAAGTGGGAGACATCACAATCCAAGATTAGCTGCATTGCAAAGTTGTAATCATCAAGACAGTATGACACTGGCACAAAAATAGACACTTAGATTAATGGAACAGAATAGAGAACACAAAAATGGACCCACAACTATATGGTCAACTGCTCTTCAATAAAGCAGGGAAGAATATTCAATGGAAAAAAGAGAGTCTCTTCAACAAACCATATTGGGGAAACTGGAAGCTACATGCTGAAGAATGAAACTGGACTACTTTCTTACACCATACACAAAAATAAATTCAAAATGGATGAAAGACCAAAACTTAACACAGAAAAAATCATCAAAATTCTAGAGGAGAAAACAGGCAGCAACCTCTTTGATATCAACTGTAACACCTTCTTGCTAAACAGATTTCCAGAGCAAGGGAAACAAAAACGAAAATGAACTATTGGGACCTCATCAAGATAAAAAGTCTCTGCACAGTGAAGGAAACAAAAAAGCTAAAAGGCAACCAATAAAATGGGATAAGATATTTGCAAATGACATATTGGATCAAGGTATTCTAGTATCCAGGATCTATAAAATATTCATCAAAATCAACACCCAAAAAGTAAATAACCCAATTAAGAAATGGGCAGAAGACGTGAAGAGACCTTTCTCCAAAGAAGACATACAAATTCTGAAAAGACACATGAAAAAATGCTCAACATCACTCAGCATCAGAGAAACACAAATTAAAACCACAGTGAGATACCACCTCACACCAGTCAGAATGGCTAAAATCAATGACTCAGGAAACAACAGGTGTTGGTGAGGATGTGGAGAAAGAGGAACCCTCTTACACAGTTGGTGGTGGAAATGCACACTGGTGCAGCCTCTCGGGAAGACAGTATGGAGTTTCTCAAAAAGTTAAAAATAGAACTCCTCTACAATGTAGCAATTGCATTAGCAGGTATTTATCCAAAGGATACAAAAATGCTGATTCAAAGGGGCACATGAATCCCGATGTTTACAGAAACACTATCAACAATAGCTAAATTATAGAAATAGCCTACATGTCAATTGACAGATGAATTGATAAATAAATAGTGACTATATATTACTAAACACACACCACACACACACACACACACACACACGAATATTACTCAGCCATAAAAAAGAATGAAATCTTGCCATTTGCAACAACGTGGATGGAACTAGAAGGTATTATGCTAAGTGAAATAAGTCATTCAGAGAAATATATATATCATATTATTTCACTCATGTGGAATTTAAAAACAAAACAGATGAACATAAAGGAAAGGAAGGAAAAATAAAATAAGATAAAAATGGACAGGGAGAGAGAGAGAGAGAGAGAGGAGTAAGATGGCAGAGGAGTAGGAGACCTAAATTTCATTAGGTCCCAGGAATTTAGCTAGATAATTATCAAACTATTCTCAACACCTACAAACTCAACAGGAGATCCAAGAGAAGAAGAGCAGAAATTCTAGTAACAGAAAAACGACCACTTTCTGGAAGGTAGGACATGTGGAGAAGTGAATCGGAGGTGACATTTGGGAGGACAGACCGTGGAGGGGAAGAGCCTGAGTAGCTGTAGAGCAGCAGGGCACAAAATTGGGACTTTTAGAAGTCTACTCCACTAATGGATGTCACTGTAGAGGTTAAGCGCTGGGGGGAAGGGTTGTTTGGAGCCCTCATGGCGTGGTCTCACAGTGTCGGCTCAGGACCTACTGGGTCACAGATGGGCCTGGGGTGCCTGAGCATGGCAGAGCTCCCAGGTATCAGAACAGGAAAGTCATCCGCAGGGACTGAGCTGAGGAGTGGGCTCTCAGCTCAGGCTTACCTTAAACCGTGATCTGGGGCGCAATCAGGTCACTGCTCTTTGAGTAGGGAGCCCACGGGTGGTGAATCTGGGGACCCCCACCCTTTCCTCCACCAGGAGGAGCAGCACAGGAGCATGTTGCTGGAATCTGCTGGGTTTGGAGACTCCAAAGGGGGAAGAGCGCCAGAGATAGAAATGTGCTTGACCCTGGCTGGGTGAGCACAGAGTGCAGCCAGAGACCCAGGAGAGAGGTGTGATTAACTGCTTTTCTCTGGGGGCACACTGAGGAGTGGGACCCCAGGCTCTGGGCTCCTCTGGGCTCCTCTGGGCCGGAGACTGGGAGACCACCATCTTCATTCCCCTCCTCCAAAGCTGTATGGAAAGCATTCAGGGAACAAAAGTTACTGAGCAAACCTGAGCAGATTGCTTACCTTGGCCCCTGGCAAGGGTGGTGCAGTTCCCCCTCTGGACATTTGAGAATCATTGCAACAGGCCCCTCCCCCAGAAGATCTGTGAGAACATCCAGCCAAGACCAAGTTCACCGATCAATGAGAACTACATAACTCCAGAAATAGAGGAATACAACACATAGAATTCATGGCTTTTTTCCCATGATTCTTTACTCTTTCACAGTTAAATTTTTTAATTTTATTTTTTCTTATTCTATTTGTTTTAATTTTTCCTCTTTACTATTTTAACCTCCTTTAACTATTTTATCTTATCAATATATTTTTTTAAAAATCTTTTTAAATTTTCATTGTTATAGTCATATTCTATCCCTTCATTGTATTTAACCTTATTTTTTGTTTACGTATAGGTTTTTCTTTTTTTTAAATTTTAGGATATACTTTCTTCTAATAGATCAAAATATACTCTTAATCTAATGCATGGCTTTGTTCTAGTCTCCAGCCTGATCATATTCTTTCCTCTTTTTTTTTCTTTTTTCAACCAACTTCTTATCTTATCATTTCCTTTTTTGGAGTATTTTTTAATTTTCATCTTTACAGTCAAATTACATCCCTTCATCCTGTTTACCCTTATTTTTGTATATGTATAAATTTTTCTTTCTTTAAAATTTTGGGAGGCAGTTTCTTCTAACAGACCAATATACACCCAAAATCAAGTGTGTAACTCTGTTCTATTCACCAGAATATATATACCCCTTCTTCTCCCCCCAGTTTCAGGTCTCATTCATCTATTCTTTTCTGTATAAAATGGCAAAGCAGAAAAACTCGCCTCAAAAAAAAAGAACAAGAGGCAGTACCAATGACTAGGGACCTAATCAATATGGACATTAGTAAGATGTCAGAACTAGAGTTCAGAATGATGATTATGAAGGTGCTAGATGGACTCAAAAAAAGCATGGATAATACTAGAGAATCCCTTTATGGATAAATAAAAGAAAAGAAATAAAATAAAAGATAAATAAAAGAAATAAAAAATAAAAGAAATAAAATCTAACCAAGTTGATATAAAAAAAGCTATTAATGAGGTGCAATCAAAAATTTATCCTAGCTTACTGCTAGGATAAATGAGGCAGAAGAGAGAATTAGTGCTATAGAAGACCAAATAATGGAGACTAAAGAAGCTGAGAAAAAGAAATAAACAACTACTGGACCATGAGGGGAGAATTTGTGAGATAAGTGATACCATAAGATGAAACAATATTAGAATAATTGGAATCCCAAAAGGAGAAGAAGAAAAAGAGGGGCAGAAGGTATACTAGAACAAATTATAGCAGAGACCTTCCATAATTTGAGAACAAGCATCAAAATCCAGGAGGCACAAAGAACGCCCCCCTTCAAATCAATAAAAATAAGTTAACACCCTATTATCTAATAGTAAAACCTGAAAGTCTCAGATAAAAAGAGAAAATCCTTAAAGCCACTCAGAACAAGAGGTCTGTAACCTACAATGGTAGAAATATTAAATTGGCAGCAGACCTATCCACACAGACCTGACAGGCCAGAAAGGACTGGCATGATATATTCAGAAGAGTAAACGAGAAAAAAATGCAGCCAAGAATACTATATCTACGGAGGCTGTCACTGAAAATAGAAGGAGAGATAAAATTTTACAGGATAAACAAAACCTAAAAGAACTTATAAACATTAAACCAGCCCTATAGAAAATATTCAAAGGAGTCCTCTAGACAGAAGGAGCCCAAAAGTAACAGAACAGAAAGGAACAGGGATGATAGACAGTAACAGTCACCTTACAGGCAATACAATGGCACTGAATTCATATCTTTCAATAGTTACCCTGAATGTAAATGAGCTAAATGCCCCAATAAAAAGACACAGGGTATCAGAATAGATAAATAACCAAGACCCATCAATACGCTGTCTGCAAAAAACTTATTTTAGACCAAAAGACACCTTGTGCAATACAAGCCTTTCTCAAGAAACAAGAAAGGTCTCAAGTATACAACCTAACCCTACACCTAAGGAGCAGGGAAAAGAACAGCAAAAAAAGCCTAAAACCAGCAGGAGAAGAGAAATAATAAAGATCAGAGAAGAAATGAATGAAAAAGAAACCAAAAGAACAGTAGAACAAATCAATGAAACTAAGAGCTGGTTCTTTGAAATAATTAATAAGATTGATAAACCCCTGGCCAGACTTAGCAAAAAGAAAAGAGAAAGGACCCAAATTAATAAAATCGTGAATGAAAGAGGAGATCACAACCAACACCAAAGAAATACAAACAATATAAGAACACATTATGAGCAACTATGCACCAACAAATTTGACAATCTGGAAGAAATGGATGCTCCCTGGAGACATATAAACTACCAACTGAAACAGGAAGAAATAGAAAACTTGTACATACCCATAACCAGTAAGAAAATTGAAGGAGTAATCAAAAATATCGCAACGAACAAAAACACAGGGCCAGATGGCTTTCCAGGGGAATTCTACCAAAAATTTAAAGAAGAATTAATACCTATTCTCCTGAAACTCTTCCAAAGAATAGAAATGGAAGGAAAACTTCCAAACTCATTTTATGAGACCAGCTTGACCTTGATCCCAAAACCAGACAAAGACCCCATTAAAAAGGAGAATTACAGACCAATATCCTTGATGAACATGGATGCAAAAATGTTCACCAAAATATTAGCTAATAGGATCCAACAGTACATTAAAAGAATTATTCACCACAACCAAGTGGGATTTATTCCTGAGCTGCAAGGTTGGTTCAACATCTGCAAATCAACATGATACAATATATTAATAAAAGAAAGAACAAGAACCATATGATATTCTCAATAGATGCTGATAAAGCATCTGACAAAGTACAGCATCCTTTCTTAATCAAAACTCTTCACAGTGTATGGATAGAGGGTACATACCTCAATATTATCAAAGCCATCTGTGAAAAACCCACAGAAAAATCATTCTCAATGGGGAAAAACTGAGAGTTTTTCCCCTAAGGTAAGGAACACAGCAGGGCTGTCTACTATCACCACTGCTATTCAACATAGTACTGGAAATCCTAGCCTCAGCAATCAGACTACAAAAAGAAATAAAAGGCATCCAAATCAGTAAAGAAGAAGTCAGACTCTTACTCTTTGCAGATGATATGATACTTTATGTGGAAAATGCAAAAGACTTCAAGACTATTAGAACTCATACAGGAATTCAGTAAGTTGTCAGGATATAAATCAATACACAGAAATCAGTTGCATTTCTATACACCAACAGCAAGACAGAAGAAAGAGAAATTAAGGAGTCGATCCCATTTACAACCCATAAGATACCTGGAATAAGTCTAATCAAAGATTCGCAGAATCTGTACTCAGAAAACTATAAAGTACTTATGAAAGAAATTGAGGAAAACACAAAGAAATGGAAAGAAAATTTTTTTCAAAGAAATGAAACAAATAATCCAAAAATTTATACGGAACCAGAAAAGACCAAATAGCCAGAGGATTGTTGAAAAAGAAAAACAAAGTTGACAACATCACAATTCCAAACTTCAAGCTCGTTTCCAAAGCTGTAATCGTCAGGACAGTATGGTACTGGCACAAAAACAGGCACATAGATCAATGGAACAGAATAGAGAGCCCAGAAGTGGACCTTCAACTCTAAGGTCAACTAATCTTCGACAAAGCAGGAAAGATGTCCGATGGAAAAAAGACAGTCTCTTCAACAAATGGTGATGGGAACATTAGACAGCCACATGGAGAAGAATGAAACTGGACCATTTCCTTACATCACAAACAAAAATAGACTTGAAATGGATGAAAGACCTCAATTTGAGACAGCAATCCATCAAAATCCTTGAGAATATAGGCAACAGCCTCTTCAACCTCAGCCACAGCAACTTCTTAGAAACATTGCCAAAGGAAAGGGAAGCAAGGGCAAAAATGAACTACTGGGACTTCATCAAGATCAAACCTGAGACAACTGACAGAATGGAAAAAGATATTTGCAAATGGCATATCAGACAAAAGGCTAGTATCCAAAATCTATAAAGAACTTATCAAATTCAACACCCAAAGAATAAATAATCCAATCAAGAAATGGGTAGAAGACATGAACAGACATTTCTGCCAAGAAGACATCCAAATGGCCAAAAGACACATGAAAAAGTCCTCAACATCACCCAGCATCAGGGAAATACAAATCAAAACCACAGCGAGATACCACCTCACACCAGTCAGAATGGCTAAAATTAACAAGTCAGTAAAAGACAGATGTTGAGGAGGATGTGGAGAAAGGGGAACCCTCTTACATAGTTGGTGCAGCCACTCTGGAAAACAGTATGGAGGTTCCTCAAAAGGTTGAAAATAGAGCTACCCTATGACCCAGCAATCACACTACTGGGTATTTACCTAAAGATAAAAATGTAGTGATCCAAAGGGACACATGCACCCGAATGTTTATAGCAGCAATGTCCACAATAGCCAAACTATAAAAGAACCTAGATGTCCATCAACAGGTGAATGGATAAAGAAGATATGGAATAAATATACAATGGAATAGTATGCAGCCATCAAAAATGAAATCTTGCCATTTGCAATGACGTGGATGGAACTAGAGGGTATTATGCGAGGTGAAATAAGTCAACCAGAGAAAAGACAATTATCACATGATCTCTCTGATATGAGGAATTTGAGAGTCAGGGTGGGGGGGTCATAGAGGGAAGGGAGGGAAAAAATGAAATAAGATGGAACCATCTTAAATCATAAGACTCTTAGTCTCAGGAAACAAACTGAGGGTTGTTGGAGGGGAGAGGGAGTGGGAGGAATGGGGTGGCTGGGAAGGGCATGTGCTATGGTGAATGCTGTGAATTTTGTAAGACTGATGATTCATAGACCTGTACCCCTGAAGTAAATAATGCATTATATGTTAATAAAATAAAAATAATAATAATAAATGAAAACAAAACAGAGAGGCAAACTGTAAGAGACTCTTAAATATAGACAACAAACTGTGGTTTGCTGGAGGGGAGTTGGGTAGGGTGATAAGCCAAATGGGTGGTGGGCATTAAGGAGGGCACATGTTCTGATGAACCCTGGGTGTTATATATAAGTGATGAATCACTAAAATTCTACTCCTGAAACTAATACTGCACTATATGTTAACTAACTTGAATTTAAATAAAAAAATAAAATGTAAATGAACCCTAGGTGGGTAAGAGATTTTTTTAAATGTATTCTTACATACTTCCCAGAAAACACAGAATTGAAAAGCAAAACACAATGTATTAGAAGATTGTTTCCATGACAGCAATGCCTGGGTGGCTCAGAGGGATAGGCCTCTGCCTCCAGCTCAGGTCATGATGTTAAGGTCCTGGGATCAAGGCCCGCATCGGGCTCTCCGCCCAGTGGGGAGCCTGCTTCCCCCTCTTTCTCTGCCTGCCTTTCTGCCTATTCTCTCTCTCTCTGTCAAATAAATAAATAAACAAACAAATAAATAAGAAGATTGTTTCCGTGACACTCATAAATGAATGGAGAGGAGTTGGGTAAACTGTGGCAATTACTCAGTTTAGTCTGTAAGTCATCAACACAGCTGAATATAGGAAGCCGCTAAGCAGGTTCATTCCTTCTCTTCAGTTTTTCTGTCACCATGAAGACTACGTGGGCAATCTTGTCATGGTTGTTGGCTGAACATGAGCTCTGGCAGAATCCACACCCCGTGTTCCCAGGAACTCCACTGGGATGACAGACACCAAAGCCAGCCCATCTTCAAAATCACATGAACACTGCACACAGAGGAAAGTGAAAGAGAAAAACCTGCAAGTAACACCACTGTCCCCAAATCACTTATGAACCGTGATTGAAACCAAAGAAGTCTCGGAATTTTTGAGCTGTAAGGAGTCTCAGTAATCATCAAATGAAGGCATTCACATTTTGCAGTGAAACATTCAACCATATTTGAGAACAGCATTTACATTGGGAATTATAATTTAAGTTGTATTTTTCATGCATATATGTGTTATTCTAAAATGACTTTTTATTACACTGTATTCCAATGCTACTCCATGTTTCTAAGATATATATTGTGTCAACATGTTTAAGATTATGTAATATTTTGGTGTTTACCTAAACCTCCAATAGTCAAGCCTTTACTTTAAGAGATGATCTAATATTGCCTGTATATCTGAAATCAGACAGATGACTGGCAAGATAAAAGAATGCTACTTTAAAAGCATGAATCTTCCTTGGATCCAATTATTTGTGAATGCTCTTTAGCTCCCTCAGGAAAGGAAAGAAACTGCTGACATGCTGAAGAAGAAACAGGCTAAGTACACATTACTGAGGACTCAGGCTAAGTACACATTACTGAGGACTCAGGCTAAGTACACATTTTACTGAGGACTCAGGCTGGCTTGTTCTTCTTTGTGCATATTCCCCCTTTAACAAAACACAAGGTAAGTAGAACACAGTCAGTCCTTTTCATGCCTTCCCAAAATTCATCAAGAGAAACAGTGGAGTGCCTAGCACACTATACACACAAGCACATGTATAACCCCATGTCTCATAGTAGCTATCCAAATCCAAAGAAACATTCAAAATGAGGCTCTTGGGGCACCTGGATGACTCATATGTTAAGCATCCTGCTCTTGGTTTTGGCTCAGGTCATGTTCTCAGGGTCATGAGATCAAACCCCTTTGGGCTCTATGCTCAGCACAGAGTCTGCTTAACATCTTTCCCTCCTCCCTCTCCCTCCCCTTCCAGTAATCTCCCTCCCTCCACCCTCCCTCCCCACTCACGCTAGCTCTCAAATAGATAGTAAATAAATAAATAAATAAATAAATAAATAAATAAATAAATCTTTTAAAAATAAAATAAAATATAAAATGAAGTCCCTTGTAAGGAGCTGCCATTCTGGACATAACATTGGTCAACATCATTTGCTTTCTTTCTTCTCAGATGCATCTCAAAGAAAGCAAAGCTTCAGTGTCCTTAGAAAGAATGTGATCATTCCTGGTCTTCCCAGAAGGAAATTTAATTATTACCTATCATGAAGGGCAAATTGCCTATTTGCTCCAAATCAGTGTATGTGTCAGTATGTGTGACTAGTTTCTCAGGTTCTGACCGCCCTTTGGATGAGTAGACAAAGCAGGGGTAAGAACGAGGGCCAGTTGGGACGCCTGGGTGGCTCAGTTGGTTAAGCGACTGCCTTCGGCTCAGGTCATGATCCCGGAGACCCAGGATCGAGTCCCACATCGGGCTCCCTGCTCGGCGGGAAGCCTGCTTCTCCCTCTCTCACTCCCCCTGCTTGTGTTCCCTCTCTGTCTGTGTTTCTCTCTGTCAAATAAATAAAATCTTTAAAAAAAAAAAAAAAAGAACGAGGGCCAGTTAACATTAAGATGTCTGCACCTCGATGGCCAAGACATTTGTAATACGTGCTCTGGTCTGACAGTTTCCATTGTGATAATAACTGCTAGAAAGAAGTAAACTAGGTACTCAAGACCCCGAGTTCAAATATAACTGAGTGTATCTTCCCCTTGTGATGCTAATTCTTACTCTGTGTTCTCCCCCAGGAAAGTTGAAACTTACGCCAAACTCCGTTCAATAGAATCCAAACACATCTGTGAGCTTGAGGAATTTTTGGTGCTGCCATCATCATCACAGAAGTTTGTAAGAGCAATCAAAGGTTCCTGTGTCCTTCAGGTACTTTGCTCTACATGTGTCCTGTGTATTAACTGATTTAACACTTCCAGTCACCCTTAAAACAGAGGTTCTAAAAGTATAGCCTGTGGATCCCAGGGCACTTTCATATTTTTATTATTTTGCTTTAATATTTTGTAATAATTTTATTGTATTCCGTATGATTTTCCTTCCTGATCTTCATAATAATTTGTATGGTCCTATGGTGACATCACTTGCCTTTCTCACTATGTTGGCATGCCTACTCCTGGTGCAAAAGTAATGGGAGGGAAAACTCCTGGTATCTGAGCAAAAACAAATCCGGGCAGTGGCACCAAACTGTATGGTCAGTCTTGTATTCTTCACCTCCAAACAAACAGTTGAAGCTGCCCCAAAAAAGTCAGTTTCACATAAGACTGTTTTTTGATAAAGGAGTAAAAATATTTAATTCTATTAAATCTTGATCCTTGAGTACACATCTTTTTCATATTTTTTGAGAGAAATGTTCTTAAGTCACTTCTGATGTATATGGAACATGGCGATTGTCTCAAGGAAAAGGACACATCTAGTTGTCTAAGTCATGAACTGACCCAAAAATGGCATTTTTTATAGAGCTTGAAAGAATGATTGACATATCAACTAGGATCATTCAAATGGATACCTAGCTTACATATTTTCTTGAAAAAAATATATATAACGTCAACGAAAACAACGGAGTATATTTGTTTGGAAGGAAGAAGAGCTTTCAAGCAAAAATTAGAAAATTAGAAAACTATATTTATCGTAGTGAACGTGACATCTTCCCAACATTTAGAATATTTTGGTGAGATCATTAGTAATATTAACAAATGCGGATTTCTTGTGTTATCATGGGATACAATGTGTCAATATTTGGAAGCCCTACATAGCTCAGGGAGGCCGTGCACAATGTTTCAGACTCATTTAGGGTTAAAAGATCTAAAGTGCAAGCTAAAATGATAGATTTTAATGTAATCAAGAATGAAAAGTTTACTAATATGTTTTAGAATATTCAGTGAGTGCAACTAGCCTTTAAGAAACTACTACTTGTTTGATTTTGGCATGACATCAAAGACAAATGCCCACACCTACCTGAAACAACTATTAAATACTCCTCCCCTTTCTAATTATATATCTGCATGAGACCATATTTTCCTCATATATCTCATTCAAAACACCATAGCACTGGATTGAATGCAGAAACAGATATGTTGTCCTTTACTATTAAAAAGACATAAAAGATAGTAAAGAGATTTCAAAAGTGTGAAACAGTGTCACTGTTCTAAATTTTTTGTTTTAGAAAATATAGTTATTTTTCACTAAAAACTGTGTTGTTTATGTTAGTTTTAAAATTAATTTATACAGAGATATTTTAGAGTCTCTCATTTTAAGTTTCTAATATGGTAAATTAATATGGGCCTCCTACAGTACTCAGTAGTCCGGGTGCAAATAGGTCCTGAGACAAAGAATGTCAGGAATTGTTACCTTAGAGGTAAGGGTTTCAGTGGAATCCCACCTGTCTGTTATAATTCAGGTAGTAAAACTCTGTGGAAAAACAGTTAAGTCTGGAAATCATAAAGCAATGATATAGTCATGCCTTAACATAATACTTTGGAAGAGAAGATGCAAATATACATTTCTGTCACTCTTTGATGTAAGGACAAGATATCTCCTTTGTGTCTGGTTTGCATTTGGGGGTTTTGCAATGTCTTTTTTGCATAAACTACCAAAGGCATCATCAAAGATTTCCTTTTTTTTTAAGTGGAAAAGTATATTAAAAACACTCTGGAAATTATACTAAATGAATACTGTCTCTGTATTTTTAAATTATCTAACACCATTTGCTCCAATCTTTAAACTGTAATCGCACTCACAGTTAATTCAACATAAAAAATTTGGCCCACCACTTTGTTATGCTCTCCAAAACATCTAAATTAATTTTATAAAAGCAGCAACTCCCTACACAGAGACATCTTACTAAGCTTAGACATCTTAGATGACTATGTAATATGTAAAATATCTTATTCATGATGATAATTTCAAATAATCCTACACTGGTTTGGGGACAAATGCAATGATATGGGGAGGAATTGTTACCGTTGACTTAAAACATGTATGAGTAAAGCATAAGATTTTTAAGAATTTTTTAAGGGATGGACATTTTCTTATTGGAAAGTCAACCATATTTACAGGTTGAGCAATGGTTAGTATTTATTCTAAAAGTTTATGTGATCTCTTTCATGCACATGTTTTACTTTTTCTGTATGACTAACCCCAGGATCATTCTAAAACTAATGAGATAATGCTGGTATAAACCTGGTTTCCTAAGATGAGTTGGAAAACACTTATTTTGCTACTCAAAAGGCAACCAGTCTTCTAAATGTAGAGACCAAAAAGCCAAATAAATCCAGTTCCTAGAAAATTAGCAATTTCTATGTCTCCTACTCTTTCAGAATAGGAAGAAAATATCTGTTATCTGCCTTCTTGTTTTCAACCAAATGCCTACAGGATTTATACAGATTTGTGTGTTTCAGGCATGGAAAAAAAAATAATGTGCTTAAAGTAAATTTTCCAAAACTATTGTTTTCATTTCTAGTTGGGTGACTCAAATGGGTTAGCACATTTGATTCTACTCCCATCAAAGGATGGAATTACCTCAAGGCCTACAAAGCATCCCACTTCCTGCAATGGTAACCCTATGGCAGGAGAGGTGGAAGAAGAATGCCCAGCCCTTTCAGAAAAAATAGTATGGCTGCTTTGTATTTAATCATGGCCTCCAGAAGATTCTCACCTACTACGAAAAAGTAGCTCAACTTACTGGAGGAGTTCTGTTGTCCATGTTACCTTCAACATGGATTCATAGAACAATACACTGCTGTAGGAGAATTCTTTTTTCTAAAGTAGACCCAAGACCTCAGAGAACAGGTTCAGAAGGTAATCAAAATAAAAGCTAAGCTCATAGCTGTACCAAATTTCTTTCTTATTATTTAAGTTGAGAATTGGCTTCGACTTCTGGAAGTCTTCCATAAACGCTTTTCCTCTTGATTTGCTCCTCTTTCCAAGATTAAAATTTGTGATGTGCTTTAGTCAGGGTTTAGGCAATTTGAAGGTGAGATAAAAGACAATAACCAAGCAAATTCATTTTAAAATTAAAATGTAGTGCTTTTTAGGTGACTTGTAGTTTAGTTCTCAACTCTCTTTGTTATGGGTTTTTATTGAAGTTGAATATCTTTGAAGCATCTGAGAAATTAGAGCATTATTTGGAATTTTGGTAACTCGATAAACACTAAGGAGAGCAGTTCAAATATCTCTAATGATGCTTTTTGGAATAAATTTTGGGGAGTATTTTTTTAACCTCATCCTCTTTGTCAGTGAACTAAATCTGAAAATACCTAATACTTTACGGTCACCTTGGAGAACACACTCTATGTGTACCTATAGATTGACCCATTGGATATCACCTGCTCCTTGAACCTCACCCACAGATCTATATAATAATTACCAGTGCAACTCATACTAACATGGTCAAGAAGAGAAGAATGTCTCTATACACACATAAGTATTCCCTCATCAGTTACAAACAATCAACAAAATCATAGAGTCATAGAACTTTTAATCAATAAGAGATGCTAAACATCATCTAGCAGAGCCCCCAAACAAATCAAGGCCCATTTTTTTTCAGATAAAATGAATTAATTCTCCAGGCAACACTGTAACATTATAATAATATATAAAAATGTGAAAAGAAATATAAAATATGTGCTATTTTATATAATACTAATAAATATTTTATATAATAAAAATAAATTAATCTAGATAAAAATACAATTGCATTATATACAATTGTTCTAAAGAGAGCATAATAACTTTTTTCCTAAAACACAAACACAATTATTTTAAAATAAATAGAGTGTTTCACAGTTAAATTTGTACAGTATAATTGTTTAAATTGTATTTCCCAATACACTGGCACCTAGAAAAACTGATATGAGGTCATTAATTGCTTCTGACAGTCCAATATTTTACTGCAGCCCTTAAGGAAGTAGCCTTCCCCAAACCACTGACAGGGACTCTCAGAATGACTTTCAGGCACCTTCAGATGGTGAAAGGGCATGTTTGGAGCCCAAATCAGAAGAGATGGGAAGGAAATAGTCAAGAAAACAAGAGGTAATTTTGGCAGAGCTGGTATTCATCAAATTCACAGGAAGAAGCATATGTTATCTTCTCTCCTTTCCTGATCCAACATTACCCACTTTTCTCAAGCTATATCAGCAACTGAACACATAACCGCTTAGTATCCCACCTGTAACCCATTATTTAAGGAGTCTATGCATAATCCATTACTTGTAGGTACCTTCTTACTCAGATTACTACTGCACATGAAAGCAGTACTGAGCAAGGAATTATAGTAAGAGACAAGGAGAGAGAAAAGTTAGTCATCTTAAACAATGAAAAAGGACTTTGTGAATTTATTGGTTGACTGCCTGAGGGTGACCTTGGGCTGCAAAAAAAAAAAAAAGAAAGAGCATTGTTTGAAAGACATTTCATAGTCTAAGTGTGTATGGGCAGAAAGACTTGAGATCACTTAGACTTTGTGAAAATTATTTAAACTCCATGTATTTCAGTCTCCTCATTGGTAAAATAGATACTTCACACTCTCCTGATTGGGATATTGTAAGGATTCCAGAAAATACTCTGCACCTGAATCCCAGCAGACATAAGAAATGAATGGCTACAGCCTCAGTGGCCATTGGAAGAGAGACACTTCCTTAGAAGTTTTCCTAACCACAAATATAGAGGTCCAGGACTTGCTTTTGAAGTCTATAAACAACTGGCTTCTCTAAGACAGGGTTTCCCCAAAGGTATTCTGTGCCTATTAGTTTCCTCCAGATAGTAGATGGTTGTAGGAAGGAAAAAACTTGGTGGAGAGATGCATCTGGGCATGTAAGTTTTGGATATTGGAGGTTAACAAAGGGCACTATTTTCTTACCAAAGATTTCTTGGGGATTTAACATGCTAACACACATTAAAATGTTACAGTAGGTTAATATATGAAGTATACCCCCAAAAACTTATTTATCAGCAGGATTATTTTTGAGGAAGCATCATATAGGACTCGTGAGTTATGGAATAAATTTTGGAATTTGTTGCCGTAAAAATTCAAATGATCACAAAAAATCAATTTGACAATGTAAGTGGAGAATGACACAATAAATATTAGCATGAAACACAATAGAACTCTTTGATAGTTTTATTATTAATAACACCAGCAATTCAACAAATCCCTTTCTTGCTTTTTATTTGTGTAATCTAAGTGTACATGTAAAGAGCCAAACATTCATGGTCCTAAGAGAGCCATAGGTTATGCCAGTTCTTGTCTCGGAAACCATGGCTAACCAGCCCTGGAGCTCAGTGCCCTCAATTCAGCAGTTCATCAACCCAGCCACGAAAGCTGGAGCCAACCTCTGGAGAGGCCCTGTGGGTGGGCCAGAGCAGTGGTGGGACTGGGAAGAAATGAGCAAAATTGTCCCAGTTCTGTACAGAGCTTTGTCACCTAAACCCCAAACCAACATTGTGCATATCTAAAGCTTTACAAAGTCTTATGAAAGCATATCTTTTTCTTTTCCTAACTCATGTCTCCACTGGAGGGAAACAAAACATCAAAGAGACCAAATGGGGAATGAATGTTAGGTTACCAATTATGGAAACTATCCCATCTCACAGTTCAACCAAACCCAAGACTACCAAATCATATGAATAGCCCAGGTGAGTCACTGGCCCACAAATGTACAAACTGCCAAGCCCTGAATCCTACTTCCTTTAATTGAATTTGAACAGATGACATTCAAGAATATGAACAGAAAAAATTAGGGGAGATATGTGCAAAAAGGGATTCGGGGGCAAAACCGCCTCATTATTTAAGGCATACTGAAGGGGACATAGACCCAGCAACACCACCACCTGAATGTTTATCCTTAGAAATTTATTTCAACATTCTTTCAAGTTTTAATCACTACACAAAAATTCCAGTATTCCTTGGAAGACTAATAGATTAAAATGTCTACATGTCCCACACTGAGCAAATACTCATTCAGTGTCCACTAACCATAGGCCATGCAGTGTTCTAGATGCTGGCATTACAGCAATAAATAAACCAAACAGAAATCCCTCCCCTCATAGAATTTGTATTCTGTTGTGATTCTGAACTGAGAAGTCTCTGATGTTAACTTTGATATTAGAGCCCACTTAGAGCCAGGTTGGAATAACAGCTTGTTTAAGTACATCCAGCAGATAAGAAACATTGCCCAAGGAGAACAGACCAAAAGAGAGTCTTGGAAAGCACAAAATCTGAAGATCCCAGGCACTGAATCCATGGGGTGTGTGTGTGTGTGTGTGTGTGTGTGTGTGTGTGTGTGTGTGTGTGTGTTTGTGTGTCTGTGTGTCTGTGTGTGTGTGCACGTGTGCACAGGCGTGCATGTATAAATGCATCATATTTGGAATAGATATTGAAAATATTCATGCAAAAAAAATCGAGGCGAGTATGCCTACCTCAAGATTCATCCTAGGCCTGGCTCAAATAAAAATGGTATGAGAAATAAAAATAAATTGATGCCCACAAAGTACTTCACTAAAGCAACATTGCCATCTCTATAGTAATTCTGATGAGTTTCATTAACTATTTACATAGGCTTTGCTAATTGCAAAGGGCACTTGGGGAATTCTAAGAGGGTGTATAATTTTAATGGGTGAATAGAAATTCTGAGTCTGACAGTACAGTTTCAAAATAAATTGAGGGAGGAAACATGGTGTAATAAATATAACAGGCCCTTTCAAAGTGTCTGCCTTGTTGAAAGGACAGCCTGTGAGCTCATGGTCAGGCCCCTAACCCTGGTCCCAGTAACAGCTGATTAAATCAGTGAGGACACCAGTCCCAAGTCTGGGAAATTAGTTTGTAACTAGAGCTATAAAACTCTCATTTAGCCTGTGCTGATCTCTCTTGCTAATTCCCAAAACAAACAAACAACAAAAAAAAACTTTATAAGGGATTGTTGTCCCCATCTCAATGACATAATATTGAGTACCACGGAATGTTATATCCTTCTTTCTCCCTGCCCCACATATAGACTGAAAAGCAGAGTCAGAATGCAAAAAGAGAGATTGAAATAGATGCAAAGAAAGAAATTTCTCAGGTACCTAATGGTTTTGTAAATAGCACTGAGAGGCTTTGTTTTCCCAAAGACAACCAAAGCCGGTCTCCTGCTCCACACTGCCATCTACTTCCCCATCAAGACATGGAGTCCAGTTCCTCCTTCTTGAGTCTGGTGGGGCTTGTGACTCATTGGTGACCAGTAGAATGCAGCAGCATCAGTGGCATGTGACTTCTGAAGCTAGGACACAAAAGTTGGTATAGCTCTTGCCTTCCAGGCTACATCACTCCTTTGGAGTCCTGAGCCACCAAATAAGAAGTCTGACTACACTAAAGCGACCACGTTGTGAGGAAGCCCAAGTCACATGGAGAAGTCATGTAGATGTTCCACAACAGCCCCAAAAAAGGCTCTGCTGACAACCAACTCCAACCATAGGGATAGCTGCAGGACTCCTAGCTCCAGATGCCCATGGATTCTCGACCTCTTAATTTCCCAGCTGAAGCTTCTGGCATTGTGAAATAGAGACAAGGCATCCCTACGTGGATTCCTCACCCAGAGAATCCATGCACATACAAAACAGTAGTTTTATGTCACAAGTTTTAGGATTGTTGGTTTACCAGCAACAGTGAGTGGAACCTGGCTTGATTCCTATGCTACAGATCCAGGAGATTCTACTGAATCTTGTCTTAGCCTTCCCTGGGTTTCAAGGATTGCCATCACTTGTTAAAGTCCACTGAAATATGTAAGATTAATATTGGGAATGGGGTTGCAGAGAAAATGTGGAACTAAGTCAAGATGGATGGAGTACAGCAAGAAGTCTGTTGCTTTGGGATGGAGAGCTGGCAATGCGTATGTGATGGTAACAACATCTTGTTTCTTAGGATTCAGACCTTCTATTTCATCAGTCAGTGAGGCTCTAGAGGAATTTGTTGTTGAAATGCCAGAATATCAGATTGCGTGAGCGATTCCTCGTGGCCTTCAGTAAAGCAAGAGGAAATGTAAATTCCAGCCTAGAGTTGCTTGGTGGAAACCAATGGCAGAGAAAGAGAATAGAGAGTACGCAGGAGACTACAGGGCTCCAGATCATAAAATCCATTCTTAGATGGACCAAACTGCAATGGCCAGATTCCTATGTGTGTGTGTGCACGTGCATGCACATATGTGTGCAGATTATGTACTGATTGAGAAACTGAGGCTTGCTAGCAAATGGAATGAGAACACACAGAAAGAGCCAAAAATTTTAGCAAATCCATCATAATGTACCTTCTCCCTCACCAAGCAAAAACAATGTCTCCCTTTGCAATGCTCATTTGCCTGTAATGAAATATTTTGGTAATACTCCAAAACAGATTTGAAAAGAAAGGCTTCCTGCAGCCCATGCCAGAACTCCAATCCATCATATCCCACTCATGCCCTGAGGTTGTTACAAAACTTGGAAATAGATGGAGCCCTAGAATTCCCACAGGTATGACTTAGCCCTGGGAGTTTATAAGGGCAGGAGATTCACAAAACATGTCTCAGCAGTATTCTTGACATTAGTCTTCAACAAATATAGTTCTCAAAAATGGAAGTAGCAGACAGCTGACTAAGGTTTTACAAGAATGGTAATGCAAAAAGGATGCCTCAAATTAACATCCACCTGAAACCTTTAAGCACAAGTACGGACAATGTTGGTAACAGTTTGAAAATGGACTAAGGTCCCCATTCCCCTCCTCCACAGAGAAATCCTTCCCTTCTTGATACTCTGGAAGAATAGGGAACAAGTAAAGTAAAATTCTCTCAGAGAAAAGAATCTGACAGTCATTTTGGCAGACCAAGAAATTTATTTTTTTACCAAAAGAATTAGTCTACAAGTGAATGTTTATGAGAGCTGTTGGTCTTTGGAGTATGAGTCTCTAGTCTCCTAAAAAATATATGGAACTGTCATGGGGGCAGTGCCCCCTTTCCTTGGGGGGTAGTTCCATGGGAACATGAAAAGTTGATCAAGACAGAAATAGAGGGAAGTCTCCACCCAGAGATAAGGGGCTCTATGAGGAGTGACTCCATCCAGAACATTATCTCTAGATGATGGGATTGAATATAGTTTGTTTTCTCTTTGGGGGGCACTGAGTGAATTTGTAGTCATAGATGTGTCACATCAGATGGGATTTATTTCAACGTATAGGATGAAAGGTGTGCAGGACTTTCAAGGAACAGATTGTGGAAGCATCTTAGGTAAGTTCCCTAGAAGCAGAACCTGAGATGGAATATTTGTGCAAGGCATGTATTAATGGAACACTCTGGGGGGAAAGCTGTAGGGGCATAAAGGGAGCCTGCAGGTAAAGGCAAAGCAGATTAAAGAAGGATGTGATTGCAACCGAAGTCAGCACTTCCTGAATTGTACTGAAATTACAGCTTTCTGTGTCCTTCCCAGCCAACATGCAAGGCATGTGCAGGGAGGGCATGAGGGAGCCACGGGGCTAGAGGCCCTTTGCAGGAGGACCCTGAGGTCTGACAGGACCACATTGGGCCCTGATTCCCCTGTCTGCACCAATTCCTGAAACCATATCCCATCCTGCTGGCAGCCCCTCCTATGTGAAAACTGACAGTGTTTCCACAGACACTGACTCTCCTCTCCAGCCACCTTAGAGGACTTGGCCCATTGATGGGCCCACTGATGGGTGATGCAGATATGACCGTACCACAAGATAAGTCAGGAACGAAGGAAGCAACTTAGTGAGAAAGACAATGCATTTGGTTTATGATGAGAGATATCAGGCCATGCAGTGCTTAACCTCTTGGACTCTATTTTTCCTGACTTTTTTGGAAGCAAATCTCTGATACCTAATTTTGGCAAAAGGCAGCACCAGAATGGAGCTGAAGTTACTGAGCATGATGTGTGAGCCTATAGTGACTATAATTAGAAAGAAAATTCAAGGGGCCTGGAAAAAGAGAAGGGGACATTTCTGGGGGCTTTCTTTGGGCTGGGTACAAAATAAAACACTTGTTATAACACAGACATTTTAAGGTTACGTATTACCGTGGACATTTTATGCAGAGAAATCTAATGCTCAGAAAAGTGAAATGACACGGGAGGCAATGCAACAACAGAAATTCACTGTCAGACTCTCTCTTCCGTGCCCTGTCCTGTGCCCTAGGCTGCCACATGTCAGGGTTGCAGGGAAGGGGGCAAGGCTAATGAGAGGCAGCTTTACATCTCAACTGTCATGGTCACGATGGTGATAACTGTAAACAAGAAGGAAACCAGAGCAGAAAGAAGAAAAATTCATTTCTGAGGACTCAGAGTAATAAAATCCTAGGATAAGGAAGGCCTACCAGCAGACACATGGCCTGACCTCAGATTCCATGGACGTCCTTAGGCCTCTGCCTGAGGAGGGCCAGTTGGGATGGGAGGCAAGGCAGGAGGGGCGGAGAGGAGGGCTGACACATCTTCAGGTCAGAAGGTCCTTTCTTAGGCTGGAGCAAATCTGTCTCCCTCCATTGCTCATTCCTTCCTGTTTTTTTGTCTGCAGCAACACAATATACATAGTTCTTTCTCTGCCGATCACCAGCTCTCTTGTTAGCAGGGGTCCAGACTAAACACCCTCTTTTTCTTCAGTTAGTACATATATGACACACCTTCTGAACTTCAACATTCTGGTGGTCCAAGAGGTCCGTTCAAATATGTTGCAAATATCTTTAATCACACCTTCTAATATGGCTAGAAAATAAGCAGTACTTGGGGGGCACCTGGGTGACTGAGTTGGTTAAGCATCTGCCTTTCAGCTCAGGTCATGATCTCAGGGTCCTGGGATCTAGTCCCCCATCAGGGAGCCTGCTTCTTCCTTGCCACTCCCCCTGCTTGTGCACTCTTGCTCTCTCTTTCTCTCTCTGTCAAATAAATAAATAAAATCTTTAAAAAAAAAAAGAAAGAAAGAAAGAAAGAAAGAAAGAAAGAAAGAAAGAAAGAAAGAGAAAAAAATACTATTCCATAAAAATGGACATTGGAGAAGACAATTTGAACTGCTTGTTTAGCCTCTTAAATCTACAAATACTCCCTTTAAAACTCAATTTATGGGGCGCCTGGTGGCTCGGTCATTAAGCATCTGCCTTCGGTTCAGGTCATGATCCCAATGTCCGGGGAATGAGCCCTGCATCACACTCCTTGCTCGGCAGGGAGCCTGCTTCTCCCTCTCTCACTCCCCCTGCTTGTGTTCCCTCTCTAGCTGTGCTTCTTTCTGTCAAGTAAATAAATAAAAGTCTTAAAAAAAAAAAACTCAATTTCTTTCCTAATTTTTGTATCCCACACTGAAGCTGAATCCGTCTTCTAGGCACATTTTTCATCACACTGTGTTACCAAAATGCACAAGAAATACTTTATTTCTTTCTTTTAGTGCAGAATTGAGACTTTTTGAATTAAATTTTGAATTAAATTGAGATTTTTTGAACTAAATTAAATTTCTTTCTTTTAGTGCAAAATTGAGACCTTTTTAAATTTTTTGTTGATGTAGAATTAATCATACATCAGTGTCATACATCAGTTTACATATAACATATAAAGTGTTTTATTTGTTTCAGATATACAATATTATGATCCAACAAATGTTTAATCTCAAAGTATCTGTCACTGCCCTCCTCAATGGATGCCCACATCTCAGTGTCCAAGCCCTTCAATTTATGCTACTGCTTTTTTTTTTTTAAGATTTTATTTATTTGACAGAGAGAAACATAGCCAGAGAGGGAACATAAGCAGGGGGAGTGAGAGAGGGAGAAGCAGGCTTCCCGCCGAGCAGGGAGCCTGATGTGGGGCTTGATCCCGGGTCTCCAGGATCATGACCTGAGCCGAAGGCAGTCGCCCAACCAACTGAGCCACCCAGGCGCCCCAATGCTACTGCTTTTAAGACCCATCTCCCAAGTATTTGATAAGCCAGTGGAGAACTGAGCTGGTTCCAAAATCCTGCTTAAAAGTTAATCTGTAATAAAAAATGTTCTGATGCAGCAACTGCTGGAGTCATTACCTGTCTGGGCATCCCAGCTGCCACTCCACACCATCAGGGAAAGGGAAGGGCCAGCAATTTTATGCCATTTGTATGCCTCCCTTCCAGCAAAGTCTCGGGGTCTTCTTATTGTGAAGCTGTGAAAGAATGAGATCACCCAAATGATGATTCATCTCTCCACCATCAGTCTAATTAACTATCTTCAATCTAATGTAATAATAACAAAAACTTAACAGTTGCTTTATTTTTAATTTTGTTATTTAAATTCAATTGGCTAGCATATAGTACATCATTAGTTTCAGATGTAGTGTTCAATAACTTATCGCTGTATCATGCTGAGTGCTCATCATAGCACATGCCCTCCTTAATGCCCAATTACACCCCATCTCCCCACCCACCTCCCCTCCAGCAACCCTCAGTTTGTTCCCCATGGTTAAGAGTCTCTTGTGCTTTTTCTCTCTTTCTGATGACTTCTTCAGTTTTTCTTCCCTTACTCTGTGTTCCTCTGGTCTGTTTCTTAGAGTCCACATATGAGTGAAACCACATGATAATTGTCTTTCTCTGATTGACTTATTTTGCTTAGCATAATGCCTTCCAGTTCCATCCATGTCAATGCAAATGGTGGGTGTTCATCTTTCTCATTACTGAGTAATATCCCACTGTACATACAAACCACACCTTCTTTATCCATTCATCTGTCAATGGACATCCGGGTTCTTTCCTCAGTTTGGCTATTGTGGACATTGCTGCTATGAACATAAGGGTACATGTGCCCCTTCAGATCACTGCATTTGTATCTTTGGGGTAAGTACCTAATAGTGCAATTCCTGGGTCAAAAGGTAGCTCTATTTTTAACTTCTCGAGAAGCATGCATACCATTTTCCAGAGCAGCTCTACTAGTTTGCATTCCCATCAACAGTGTAAAAGTGCTCCCCTTTCTCCTCATCCTCACCAACACTTGCTGTTTCTTGACTTGTTAATTTCAGCTATTCTGACTCTTGTAAGATGGTATCTCCTGCAGTTTGTATTTGTATTTCCCTGATGCCTAGGGATGTGCCTGTTGGCCACTTGCATGTCTTCTTCATGTATTCTGCCCATTTCTTGACTGGATTATTGATTTTGGGGGTGTAGAGTTTGATAAGTTCTTTATAGATCTTGGATACTAGCCTTTATCTAATATATCATTTGCAACTATCTTCTCTAATTGCTTAGACTCCCTCCCTTTCTTTTTTTTCTTTAAAGATTTTATTTGACAGAGAGAAACACCACTATAGAGGGAACACAAGCTGGGAAATGAGACAGGGAGAAGCAGGTTTCCCGCCGAGCAGGGAGCCCGATGGGGGGCTTGAACCCAAGACTCTGGGAGCTGAAGGCAGATGCTTAGCAACTGAGCCACCCAGGGGCCCCAACTCTCTCCCTTTTCTAATGTGATTTCAATCACTCATCATTCTGAGATAATTTTATGGAACAGCCTGTAAGTTCCAACACAATTTCATTCCTTTCAGTGGCTGTTCAAGGTACCTCCTAGGATTGCAGCTTTCAGTCTCCCCATTGTAGGAAGTATTGGCAATGTTTCCAAGAATAATATTAGTAATTAGTTATAGATATGAAATGGGTTAAATAGTCTTATCACCCGACAGTGAAACTTTCAGTTGTGCAGTAAAATAAGGACAAGATAGAATTCAGAAGACTCAGTTTCCACTCCTGCTCTAACTAGTTCTGTGACCTCTTCTGGCTCACTTCACTCCCTGGTCTCGGTTTCTTTATTTGTAGAGAAAAAAAAGCATCTATGATGTGCTCCAAATATAGCACTTTATAATTGTAGGGTGACACCGTAGGCCTTCAGTGTAATTATTTCAAGCTCTCAGGGCTATTAAAGAAAAATAGCAAAGAATGGGAAATTTCTAATGACACCACTGCGAGGGCACTGTGGTGGAAATTCTTCCTCAATAACATTTTTAAACAATCTCCAATGTACAGCATAAGCAATCACTGCTCTGTGATATTTGTATCCACAGCAATAAACAGCAAGTCCTGCACATAGTAGGAGCTCAAATTCTTGATAAATGAGTAAATGATCTTTACACGAATGGATGTTTCCATTTCTGAACATTATCCTGCAAGAACTCTACTTATCCAGAGGGAACACAAAAAATTCTATCCAATGAATAAACCCATGTATCAGATATTTTACCATTATCTACTTACCAATCTACTTGACAAAAATAATATTCTTTTGGAAAATATTTCAATAGAGAAACAATAAGTGAATATCTCACTGTGATCTAAATATTTTAAGTAAGCCACCATGAAGTTTGAATTGTTGATTTTCTGGTTAGAGTAATCTTTTAAAATTGTTTTGGAAAGAAAGTGCTTTCAAAATGCTTCCATAAACATTGGAGAGCTATGGGGACACCTCAGTCTGTTGAGTGGCCAGCTCTTAGTTTTGGCTCAGGTCATGATCTCAGGGTCCTGGGATTGAGCCCCAGTTAGGCTCCAAGCTCAGTGGGGTGTCTGTTTTCTCCCTCTCTCTCTGCGCCTCCCCCTGTTCTCTCTCTCTCTCTCTCATGTAAATAAATAAATCTTTAAAAAAAAATTAGAGGGCTATGACCACATGGATTGTGTGTTGAATTCTAGTTCTTGTTCTTAGACTTAGTTCACAACCGTTTTGAAGGGATTTTGACATTTGACATTCCAATGGGCTCTGCATAAATATAGATTTGCATGTCTTTTCCATGCTGTGATGTAAGGATGCACCTGTACACCTGTTAATGCTTCACCTCCAAATTTATCTGTCAGTACTGGCCTTGGGAACAGGTGTGTGTAGTACTGTCAGTGTGAGTTTTGCAGTCACACACCCTCTACTTTTGAGTCCAGTTCCACTACTGGTTAGATACTTTTTCCCATTTGTAAATTGTGTGTAGTAATAGATATTATTATAAGAGCTCATACAAATAATATGCTTATCATGTACCTAACATATAGTAAGCACTTATATGTATATGTTAGCACAAATTATTATGATCATGGTAAAGCATATGTGCTATTTCAGATCTTTGGAGTTATTTTTAATCTCTAAAGTAAGATTAGGTGATTATTGAGATCTCTGGTTTTAAAATTTTATAATTCCGTGTTCTCTATTTTAGAAGCTGATGGATGTCAGATGGAGTGGATTTTTGAGTCTAGGATGTAATAATTTCCTCTGTACTTTCAAATGTCCAGCTGGAAAGATCATGCAGGAGTTTCACCCAAGTTAGAAGGATATTCTAAAACCTAAGAGCCAAAAATACTATGGAGACAAATGACGTTGGCTTAAACACTGACCAAAGAAATTGTGACATATCAATATACTTAAACACTATGGAGAAGCCAAAGATGATCTGTTTTAAATGCGAATTCTACTGCTACTTGGAAATGCATCTCTGAAACATTTAGGCAAAAAAAAAGGAAAATTTCAAGGCGCATGATGAGCTACTGTATCCAGAAGGTTATCATGTCAGGTTCAGTTTGTGCATCTCTCTGTATCTGCACTTTGGCCTTCTGTAGTTACAAGAGGGTCCCACAGGCCCCTGCAGGTGCTTTCGTGCGCTGGATAACTGCCAATAGCAATGTCTTCAACCACACACCTGTAAGAGACAACTAAGAGTTCAGACCTCTAAGGTCTAGACCCCTGAGGGTTAAAGGCCTGGGCTACCCCACCAGTCAAACTACCCTAACCAGCTGAGGTTCCTGTTGATAGTGAGAAAATCTTGACTGGCCAGTAAAGAGAGAAAATAATGAATATTAACTAGGATCCCAGGGCAGCTGCAGGGGTAAAGACTGTAGCTTGGCTTACACACCCCCTTGCAATCTACAAGAGACTGCAATTGACCATCTTTGCTTTCTGGGAAAAAGTGAGGTCATCTTATTCCCGGTTTTTTAGTTTGTAAAGAACAGATATGTGCCAAAATGTTTAAATCAATTCTCCAGATGTGGTCTACAAACAGCAGTGCATTTTCTTATTGGATCACTTCTATGGACAATAGTCTTCCTATACTAAAAAAATATATTAAAGACTTGTCAAATCACTATGTTGTACACCTAAAACTAATGTAACATTGTATGTCAAGTCTACTTCAATAAAAAGAAGAAAGATCTATCCTTCTAGCAATACCGTATCGTGCATTTGAAATCTGCTAACTGTATATATAT
The DNA here is from genome assembly GCA_004023965.1 of Spilogale gracilis. NCBI lineage: Eukaryota > Metazoa > Chordata > Mammalia > Carnivora > Mephitidae > Spilogale > Spilogale gracilis. The sequence continues at coordinate 31,355 of PITA01006592.1, forward strand.
ATATATATATATATATATATATATATATATATATAGGCACCTGAGTGGCTCAGTCGTTAAGTGTCTGCCTTTGGCTCAGGTCATGATCCTGGGGTCGCAGGATCGAGCCCTACATCAGGCTCCCTGCTTGGCGGGAAGCCTGCTTCTCCCTCTCTCATTCCCCAGCTTGTGTTCCCTCTCTAGCTGTGTTTCTCTGTGTCAAATAAATAAAATAAATAAAATCTTTAAGAAAAAAAAAATATATACATATAAATAATAGTTTGAAATGTGAAAATCAGGTACATTTTTGAGATAACAGGAAAATGAAAAACTCTCTCCCTTGCTGCCTGCTGCTTTGGCTAGGTCTCCAGACCCCCGGGACTCCTGCTGTGGCTCTCAGACTGTCAGGGACTTTGATTTGAACTCCTGAGGATCACTGCTTTAGGTGTTAGAGGCTTATGATCATGATGAAAGGGAAACATCTCAGAAGCTACATAACCAGGTCTCGTGGCGAAATGGAAGAGCCTGCCCCCCCCATCGTCTGCAAGCAGCATAAAAAATCGTCCCGAACACCAATCAGAAGCAGATGCCCATGGCTTCCTCTAAACTGCATCTAGGCTTCCCATGACACAGTTCTTTCCCCCTCTAAATCATCCACTTCTATCTCTTATTATGCTGACCCTTGGTCTTTACTTGTCTTTCCGCTTCACATTTTAAAAAATACAAGATTATGTGGGCTGGTAGCTATTCAAACCAGAACGTTCTAACAGATGATATCCTTGTGCTGAAACACCTCATAAGTCAGAACTGCACCCCATGCTTAGTTAATGTTCAACTTTGCCCCATCAGTTTTGGGGCAGGATACCTGGATTTTGAGAGAAGACACTTAGCTTGCATCAGATTCTCAGAGGTACCCATGACATGCAAAAAGGTAACCAGTGCTGCTCTAAATATTTTTTTTCTGTATGTGATTAGGTTATGTATTAAATATATTTCAGCAGATCAACTTTTTTTAACTGAGGTGTAATTGGCATGTAACATTATATAAGTTTCAGGTGTACAACATGATTTGAGAGTCTTACATTTGTCACCACACATATTTACAAATTTTTTTCTTGTGATGAGAACTTTTAAGATTTACCATCTTAGTAATTTTCAAATGTACAATATCGTGTTATTAACTGTAGTCACCATCCTGTACATTACAGCCCCAGGACATATTTATTATAACTGGAATATAATAACTAGAAGCTTGTACCTTTTGACCTCCTTGATCTATTTCATTCACCAATTCCTGACCTCTGGCAGCCACCAATGTGTTCTCTATATCTATGAGCTTGGTTTATTTGTTTGTTCTTCATTTTTAAATTCTACAGAGTGATGTCTTATATTTTTCTTGCTCAATCTGACTTACTTCATTTAATATAATACCCTCAATGTCCATCCACACTGTGGCAAATGGTGATATTTCCTTCTTTTTATGACTAATATTCTTGCATATGCGTGTGTGTGTGTGTGTGTGTGTGTGTGTGTGTGTCTATATGTGTGTGTGTGACATCTTTTTTATCCATTCATCCATTGATGGGCACTTAGGTTATGTCCATATTTGACTGTTGTAAATAATGTTGCCGTGAACATAGGGGAGCATTTATCTTTTTGAATTAGTGTTTTTGTTTTCTTCAGATAAGAACCAGAAGTAGAATTGCTGGGTCCTATGGTATTTCTTTCAATTTTTTGAGAAACCTCCCTACTATTTTCCATAATGGTTGCACCAATTTGCAGAACCCACCAATGGTGCACAATGGCTCCCTCTTGTCCATGTCCTCACCAATACCTGTTATTCCTTAGCTCGTTAATGATAGTCAATCTATCAGGTGTGGAGGTTTTGATTTGCATTTCCCTTATGATTAGTGGTTTTGATTTGCATTTCCCTTATGATTAGTGACATTGAGAATCTTTTCATTTACCTTTTGGCCATCTGTATGTCTTCTCTGAAAAAATATATATGGAGATGATTGTCCATTTTTCAATCAGACTGTTTGGGTTTATTTTACTATCACATTGTATGAGCTCTTTTTATACCTTGGATATTATACCCTTCACAGATATATGATTTGTAAATATTTTATCCCATTCAGTAGGTTGTCTTTTCATTTTGTTGATGATTTCCTTTGCCGTGCCAAAGCTTTTAGTTAGTGGATCAACTTTTAACAGTTTTTGTTGTTTCCAAAGATTTCAATATAAATTTTGAAAAAACTCAAATATTCCATTCAAACTAAATTTAATATATTTCAATCATATCCACAGTCAGTTTAAACCACTATGTTTTTAAATTATTCCACTGGAATTATATAATACAAGGTGACTAAAACTGCCTTTGTAATTATTTCTCCCACTGAGACATAATTCTCAAATTTCCTAGCCTTACAGAATTCAGGGAGCTTTCGGTACACAAGAGTATCTTTCTCTTTGTTGCAAAATTAGTTCCTTCTAGTACTTTTTTAAAAACTGAGTCCAAAATGCAAAAATGGCAGGACTAAGTGGTTTTGATAGACTCACCAAAAGTCATAAACATTAATGACTTTCCGCTGAAGACAATTCCATCAATGCATTGTTTCCAAACATCTTCTAAATACCCAGTGATCCCTTTAGTGGAATCTCTTATGAGACATATAAACTACTGGCAGAGAGGATAATTGAATTTTACTTCTATCATGAACATTATCTGAGGTTCCTTAGAGGTTTTATGAAACCAGGGAATCATCTGTTCCCAGTTGTGTTTATTCCTGAAAATCTGGGCCTTGGTGTTAGAGAGAAACCATGATTCCACATGGCCTCAAGAGTAAACACGATCTCACCCACCAGAGAGACAGAACAAAGCTCACTTGCACATGCAAAGAAAATTAAAAGGCAAGCAGGAAGACCGAATCTTCTTTTAGAAAAATGTATAAAGAATTTGCTCATCCAGTGATGAAGATTTTACAGCAAATATCTAACTAGCTTAACTGAGCAGACAAAATTAGATGTTCACCTTGATGAACATAATTATTGCAATGTTAAAACTACAAATGGCTTAGTGGAGAGAAAACAACCTAAAGCAGCCCAGATTTCAAGTGAAAAACTGAAACCCAGAGAAGTTGAGTAAATTACTCCCCAATATAGTGTAGAGCCAGTGGCAGAATAGAACTTCTGCTCATTGCCCCTCTGTCCCCATGGGAGAGAACCCCCACTGGTACTTCAGGGGCTCTAAGAATTATTTCAAAATCTCAAGCCTCTGATATGCAGGAGCTGACACTCAGACAGTAAGTGGCCCTGATAACAGTGAGTTAGTTACAGTCAACTAAAGAAATCAAAGATTAGCATGCAGATCTTCAGATTACTCTTTTTCTCCCCACTTAGATGTATGGCCTTTCTTCCCAACACTACTGTTTGTCCAAAATGCTAAGAATCTCTCCAAAAATATTCACATGGCATACCTCTTTATGGAAACTGTCACTATTTATTTCTGATTTAAATTTACACTTAGTGCTCTAAAGCTATTGTTACATTTTGCATTAGGCAAAAAGTGTCCCTGCGCTTGGATTTTACTTTAATTTCTGAAGTTAATCTTCCTGAGGTTACCAAGAATCTCCGTGATGTTAAATCCAGTGGAATCTGATCCGTCCTCGTTTTATTTGACCATCTGTAGCACTTGGCACCTTTGAGTATTATTCTCTCCCTCTTGAAACACCAGCTTCTTTTGGTTTCCAGGAAAACTATATTCTCTTGGTTTTCCTCTTACATTTTCCTCTCGATCTTCTTTGCTGGCTCATCTCCTCCACCCAGTCATTAAATGCTGCGATTTCTCAAAGTTCATTTATGGTTCATTCGTTTCACACTCTCTCAGTCCCACATGGCTATACAATGACTCCTAAATTCCCAAGTCCAATTTCAATGGCTTTTCTGAGATTAAAATCAATATAATCGATTGCCTTCAGATCTCTCTATTATGATATCAAAACTACTCAAAGTTAATATTATGTACATCTAAATTCATAATCTTTCCAGAAAAAAATACAACCACCCTCATCCTCTTCCAGTGGTTCCAAAATGAGTGGATAAAACCACTATCTACCCATCTGAGACAGCTCAGAATCTAGGAATCAACCTGCAGCCTTCTCTCTCACTCCCCAGAGGTGATCATCTCCAAGACAAAGGGTGTTTTCCTTCCTGGGTCTCAGCCTCCATCCCCACCGCCACCCTCGACCCCAAAACCGTGCCTACAAGCTGCCTGTGCCACCACCTTCCAGCTTGTCTCCACAGGCATAGCCTGCCTTCTCACATTTTTTTCTCCACACGGTGGATAGAAAGTTCTTTGTCAGATGCAAATCTACTTATATCGCCTTGTGCCTAAAACCCTTCCAGAGCTGACTTCAGCCCTTTTTCAAAGCTGACCAGGCTGTTCCTGATCTGCCCTTACCAAAACCATTAGCTTCATCCCTACCATGTCCCTAAAGATGTCAAAACTATACTCCAAGGTATATGCCCGACTACCAGCCACGCCCCCAGGATGTCCAACTGCATTCAGTACTCCAAACATAATATTCTTTTCCCATCCCTGCCACGAGCACTACCACCAAGGCTCTGAACCTATTTTCCCTCTACCTACAATGCATTCGCTACCCTTTGTCAAGTTAAATCCTATTTCTCCTTCAGTTCTCGGCTGAAACAAACTCCAGCAAGAATATCTTCCCTGAACCACCTTCTGGGTCAAGTTCATTCACTCTTCATTTATAGCTCCCCTTGCCTTTCCTTCGCAGCGGTCTGCCTAATTTATTCTTTTGTATTCATCCCAAGAACTTGAGCTGCAGGCAAGTAAGAACCATGTGTGGTCTTACTGTTTCCTCTGTTGAATTCACATTGCCTAGCTCAAGTCCTGGCATATAGCAGGTGCTTCATAAATATTTGTTGAATAAATATCAGTCAGTGTTTTCACCCTCTTCTGGCAGACTTCTGTGACATGGACTGGATTATTCAGGAGTGGATAGTTTGTTCTTGAGTTATCAGTCTAGCAGATTCTCTCTCCCACCCCTTCCTCCTTTTTCAACCTGCCTGACTTCACCAATGTTCCAAAATATTTCCATCTCTTCTGGCACAGACAACTTGTCTTCCAAATATGGACGCGAGGGACTGCTTATTCTGCCTACATGTTGGTCATACTAGAAACATTTTTCTAGGAAGATACTGAAACTCCCAATGAAAGTCAGTTTGTGGATTTAATCAATTCACATCATCCTAATGCCTCGTGAAAATATATTAGTGACAGTGAGCTCCACAGACAGCTAACCTAAAAATATAGGTCACAGCTGTGCCCCAGGGCAGTCATAACCCAAAGCTACCCGCTCTCAACCTTACGTGAGTCACCCCATGGTACTGGAAAGAACAGTCTTGACAGGGACTCAAACTCTTCAGCCAAAGAACTAATAAAAGGATAAAAAGTCATATCGTCATATTTAGCCTTGGCAGCAGGCAATAAATTTGTAAGTGTATTTTTGAATTAAGCTTCTGCTCTTACATTTTAAAAGATACTTTGTCACCTTAAAAAAAGATTTTAATTATAAAACCCAATAATTCTCTTTATCCTCTGAAAAGGGAAAAGTCAGGACACAGTCTCCTGGCGAGTTATCTTTGCCAGGACAACAAGGAGAGGCCACAAGGAACATGTATTTTCCAAAGGGGAGTAGGTCACGCGTCAAAGTCCCTCATACGGACAAAGAGGTGAATCATTTATAATTGGTTATGCAGATGCTTGTGTTTGTGCTGGATGGCCTTTAAACACTTGACCTCAAGAAAAGAACATTTCATCTTTATCAGGTCGAAAAATTTTTAAAGGAGAAACATTAAAAAAAAAAAAAAAAAAGGAAAACAGAAATTTCCAGATTGGAAGGGATCCAAATCTTTAACCACAGTGAAATCAATCAGCCCCGGAGCTAGCTTAGAAAGCACGCCCTCCAGTACCTTCCCTGTCTGACTTACTTACTTAGCATAATGCCCTTAAGTTCCATCTATGGTGCTGCAAATGGCAGCATTTCTTTCTTTTATGGCTGGCTAACCTTCCATTGAGTATATATATCACATCTTCTTCATCCATTCATGCACTGATGGACACAGTTTGTTTCTTGGCTGTTGTGAATAATGCGGCCCTGAGCAGGAAACTCTGCCCACCTGCAACAACACGGGGGACACTTGAGAGCATTACATTGAATAAAATAAGTCTGACAGAGAAAAATAAATACTATATTAATCTTTCAAAAGTCAAACTCATAAATACAGAGAGTAGAGTGGTGGTTGCCAGGGACGGGGTAGAGGTGCTGAGGTAGGGGGAAATGTTGGTCAAAGGTATACATTTTCAGCTAGGCAAGATGAATAAGTTCTGGGACTCTAATGGATTGCATGTGACCATAGTTAACAATATCTTGCTGCATACGTGAAATCTGCTAAAAGACTAGATTCTAAAGATTCTCACTCCAAAAAAAAAAGTGATAACTACGGGGGTGATGAGTGTGTTAACTAGTTTCACTGAGATCAGTTCAGTCTATACCTATATCACGACATCATGTGGTACACATCAGATTTATAAAATTGTATTTGCTTACTATCTCAATAAAGCTACAAAAAAGCATGCTATACAATAATGTAAAATAATAATTGCCTTCATTATCTCTATTCCCACACATTCCCATGTTTCAATTTTGTCTATACGCAAGCAACAAATTTAGAGCCTTGTGTTAACATAGATAAATCTTCACGGTCTAAGAAAGTAGTGCTGGACTTCCCTTCATCATCAAGATTTAATATTATAGGCTTTACTCTTTAGATAAGTTTATATCCACTTTACAGATAAGGAAACTGACAGGCAGAGAATCTGTTTGTTTAGTGGTTTCCAAAGTATAAAGGACATAAAAGCTGAGTGGTGTTCAGGAGCACGGATTCCAAAGTCAGACTGCATGAGTCACATCCCTACTCCATCATCCACTGTGTGACCATGGCCAAGTTCAACATTCCCTCTAAGCCTCAGCTGCCTCGGCTACAAAGTGGGGATGATAATACAAAGCTTGTAGAGTTGTGTTACATTCTAAGTTGAGTTAATGAATGCAAAGCACTTAAAACAGTATCTGCCACATAATACATTTTCAAAAGATTTGGTTATGTTTAAAAGTCACCTGGACAGCTTTTTAAAAAAATTAAGTTATCTGGGATCCTCCTCCAGAGATCGCAATTCACTAAGTCAAGGCAAGAACCCAGGAATCTGAACTTTCACAAGTACCGCAGGGGATTCAAACAATATTGTTAGAGTGGCCAGATACACATAATTCCAACGTCCGTGTAGCCTCACCAGGAAGAAATTCTTCAGTGCTTTCCCATTTTTGATAGATATTCCTAAGATTTTCTGAACATATTAATGTGTTGTTTCAATCTAGCGCCTTCCTAAGTACTGCATCTCATCTATACTGGCCTAGAAGAATTTTACTTTTTTATCTTATAGAAGCTCTCCTAAGCCACAATATTTTTCCCCATGTTGATCTTAACTTTCAGTGTCTCAGATACCCCTTCATAATGGGTCATCAGGACCTTCATTCATGGGCATCAAGGACTTGACCCTTGTCCTCCCTAGACTAGCACCCCATCTTTCATACAACCAGAGAGAGTTCAAGCATCCTAGGGAGTAATTGCTAAGCCCCCATGTCAAACAGCTAGCTTATGACGTTTGTTGATGTCATTATAAGGAGATGACAGAGGGCATCTGGGTGGCTCAGTCATTAAGTGTCTGCCTTCAGCTCAGGTCATGATCCCAGGGTCCAGGGATCAAGTCCTACATCAGGCTTCTTGCTCTGCGGGAGGCCTGCTTCTTCCTCTCCCACTCGCCCTGCTTGCGTTCCTTTTCTCACTGCATCTCTCCCTGTCAAAAAAATAAATAAAATATTTTTTAAAAATTATAAGGAGATGACAGAGCCACCTCCTGAAACATGAGGACCTTATACCAAGACTATATTTTATATAATACATACACAGTGCTTTCTGGAAAAATAAAGTATACAACCTTATTTTTACCATATTGTTTTTGGAAAACAGACCTCAGAAACCAAAGGCAAAGACTCAACATTCCAATCCTACATCGCCTTCCCAGATCTGGGCAATGAAATCACATTTGGTCGGGTGTTAGTTGTCCTCAGGAATGATGAAATCAGTGTAATATGGACGTTCTAAGAAGCAAACAAAAGCTACCAAGCAAACAAACATTTTTTTCCCAGTATTTGAGTATGCAGTTTTTCTTAATAACTGCAAGATTTGACAACAGAAGAAGAAAACAATAGTATTAGTATATATGGTCAGTCAGATATTTACTTTGAATGAGCTTCTTTGAAGCCCTCAGTGGCTCAATTTGGAGACAAAGAAACACCTGGAAGATGCCAAAAAGGAAACCAACTCTCTAATGTGCTACAAACATGAAAACTGGAAAATCAAAATTTATTAATCCTTTCTCTAATTTCAATTCTGCTTACATATTAGAAGACCAACACTCTTTTCTATCAATAAAACATACTAAAGTGTCTCCTCAAAATAGAACATTCTCAAGTACCTCGTGTTACTGAAATGGGTTTATCTTCTCTATCTCTTCAGCAAATCCAGCCATTCTATTCTATTCTCTCTTCTTCAGAAAGGGTCCAGTAGCTTCTTTACCCATTCTGCCTAATAGGTGAGGAATCATCAACCTTTCCTGCACCATCTCCTAAAATGAAGGATATGAAGTCATTAAAAAGTCATAAATATGAAAGTTAGGAAGATATAAACAAGGATACGCAATATAATGTGAAGTGAGAAATAGTGTAATAGAAAATGGATATAGTTATTAATTAAAACAACATTACAAACCATGTAGTTGCACAATTACTATCAAAAGAGACCATAATTTGTTCTGCTAAACCATTTGCCAGAATATGATGTTCAGTCAAAAAAATCTATGGATAACCTTCAGTCCATTTTCAGAGATATGTCCAATGAAAACAAAAATACCACTATGTACCAACAAATCAGAGATGCTTATTACAGTATTTGATAACAAGTTAAAAAGAAAAAATCTGAAATGCATATATAATGAAAAATATTAAAGTGAAACCTCACCAAAGTGGACTGGGGAAGCTAGAAGAGGAGGACGGAAGAGGGATACCTATCCTTCATGTCAATTACATACCCCAGCAGAGGAATCATCAACAGCAAAGAATCATCAATTCCAGGCCCGAAAACTGAAAGATGGAAAGAAGGACACTGTATCTCCTATAAAAAATCAAGTACCGCTGCAACTCAGCCAATGAGAAACCATCATCACCCTGAACTCTTGCTTCTTTCCAGTGGACTTTCATTCAAAACATCCCCTCCCAACGTTCTCCTTCTTCTCCATAAAATAATGTTCTGTTTTATTTGTTGGACTAGGCTCCGGTCTTCACTGTAGCTTCATTGTCCTGATCTCCAGTTCTTTGTTGATCCCAAATAAACCCATGGTTTTTCACCAGTAAAATAACAGACTGCTGTTTTTAAGGTTAACTATATATTCTATTCTTGTAAATATATATATATATTTTTTTTTCCATTCTTGTAAAAACAATTTAAAAATTACCTCTGAGCTGGAAGGGAAGTGCAGAAGAACACAACCATGACTGTTAACTTGAAATGGGTGGAGGAGTTAGGGTTGTCAGTCTGATCTTATGAACTGTAGCTCTCCTTTTAGGCATATGCTATTCTTGTAGTTTTTTTAAGGGAATTTAGTTTTGTAATTGGATAAAGAAGATACTTGCAGAAATATGGAAATACATAATTGATGCATAAGTGAAGGGATTTTTAATTTTGGAGACATTTTGTTGAACATTCAATGTGTCCTTAAAACATCCATTTAATAATATATTTGGGATTTTTACATTAAAAATGAACATTTGGGACATACATTTTGGAAGAAGCCTACTTTGTAGACTGCAATTTCTTTCTGTATAATTCTAATAAATTATCCAGTGGCTTTCCAGTGAGCTAGATGGGGTGTGTTGTCCTTTTGGAGAGAATTTTCTAGAAGGAAGCACAGCGTGTCAGCCCAAGCAGGGAATATGGTGTCAGAACACCCAGTTACCGTACTGGTTTATAACTTAGTAGCGGGCAAAATGAATCTTTGACCCGAATTTCTTTTTCTTAATGTTGTAGCAATGGAATAATAATATATCTCTATATTATCTATACCCATGTAATAGTAGGTAATGTTGCTGAGTACCTACTTGGGTCAGTGGAGGCATGTTGCTAAGATTGCATAGATTTGTCCTAATTCTCACAATAACGGATGAAGGTGACCTTATTGTCAACATTTTACAGAGAAAAGCACTGAAGCTCAGAAAGTGGGTAAGTGGCATCCCCAATATCTAAGCAACTGTATGTTTCCGGGACATTCTTTTCATACATTTTAAAGGCAATTTGAAATGTTTAACTTTGTTAAAATTCCTTCAGCAGTGTTATGAACTTACTGTTCTCCCTTGATGTTCCTTAATCAAGTCTACTATAGATCAGAGAATGTTGCCTCAGGAAGAGGAAGTGGACAGCCTCCTCCAGCCAAAGCAGGGCTCTGGGCTGGGGACTGGGTCTTCCCAGGTCCCAGTATCACCCCTCTAATCTGAGATCTGTCCCCATGACTGGTGCACTAGCCAAAAGCAATCATCCCTTCTTTAAAAAACAGTAGTACTTGTCTCCCTCGCCTTGTATTAACTAGTGGTCTAGGTTGTCCAGTGCCCCCCCCAATAAATAAAGGGCAATTCATGAGCAAGATTATTTCATTAGCCATTTTGAGTCAATTGAATCACTAATCTAATCTAATCTAATAATCTAATCTAATTACAACTCACTACCAAAGATGCTGGCAAAGCAGTCAACAAATAACTTCAAGATGCAATTATTTCCTCTTTGTACTACACTGCTGATGCACTGTCTTCCGTTCCATCCAGGGGGATGTTAGCCCACCGCTAACATCTCCACCAACCACAGATGGGCTTTCAAAGAATGATGGCTGTAAGGACACGGAATTTGCAGACACTTGATGACAGGCTCTTCCGGGGTCACAGCTAGCTCTCCAGCTACCCACAGACAGCCTGAACTCAAATCTTTCTGCAGACATGTGTTTTAAAAGTTTTACTGGCATTATTGCTTTTTTACTTCTGGTAATTGCTTTAAAAGAACAAAGCTCTTTGTTTAAGGGGGGCCCAGGGATCTCATAATTGCCACAAGGCACATGAGAGGTTCCTAGACTTTCTAAACAGTTTCTCTTTTAACATTAAATATTAAGTTCCTAATGTTTGGCCAAAATGTAGATGCTCCCTAGGGAAGGAGAGGGGAGGCAATCAGGAAGCTCATGGAGACTGGTAAGTGATACTTCCCAGTTGCTTGTCTGAGATTCACAATACAAAAAGCACAGCCCAGGCAGGCAGGAGGCTTATCTGTGCCCACATATCCAACAACCTTGAACAGGAGACACAACGCGTCCCCATCTCCCAGCAGCATCTGAGGCTCATTGACACTAATCCTACGTCACAGCAAATTTGATTCACTTGTCCACCCACTAGGAATCATGTTGAATCAATTCTTGAAGCAGTATTTCCCAAATCTTTAAGGATACCAATCCACCTCATGCTAATAACTTCCTAACCCTTCTTTTTCCTTCAGTGACTGATATCTCCCCCTCCCCCCAGAATTTTCCATGTGTAATGCACAGGAATTTCAGCAACACTAAGTACCATAACTGGGAGTTTAGAAATGCAGGGGACACTTCAGAAGGAAGCCCTTTAGCACAAGGATACAGACTATTTATTCAGTTGATGATAACCAGGAGCTGTTAAATGAAACCATCTGCCTAAATGGGAGATCCAGGCATGCAAACAAGAAGACTGGGGCGAAACTTCAACTTGCTCTTTCCAGGCCTAGGACCAATCTTCAAGATAATGTCTTATTTGCACAGAAAGTCTATGCTGTGATAAAAGATCACCTGCTTACAATTTTATGATACAGACCTGAAATCTACACACAGTAGGAATTTCTGCCTCTGGGTTAACCGGAAACAATGCTTGCAGTTCAGGAAGCTGAGCTTCCAAGAGAGAAGAGAGAGAAGAAAAACAACAGTGAAACCTAGCTTTTCGATTCGGCAGTCATTTTGTACTAACTGCTTCTGCACTAGTTAAATAAGTCTCTCTTATGCTGCTGAACGGTTTACACAGAACATTTAATTTTCATATATGAATTAGGTATTATTAGCAGCATGAAAAGATGAGGAAAGTGGGAGAAGTCATTACCCAGGCCTCCCTAGTTCTCAGAGCTGCGCACGGAGGCAGCTCGTGGGGGGCGGCTGTTCGGAGCCCTTCTCTAAAGTTTTGAAAAGGCACAGCGGAGTCTCAGCCGCCGCAACCGCAGTCCCGGATAACCCGTAACCCCTACGAAGCGCACACCACCAGGACCCGCGGTTGCGGGACAGACATGCGCATTTTCAGTCTGCACGACAACTGACATGGGGACAGACCTTCCTCGACTTATGTCTGAATAAACATCATAAATTGAAAGCCGCCTAAGAAGAAAATGTGTCTAATACACTTAACCTACCGAACATCTTGGCTTAGCCTCGCTTACCTCGAATGTTTGCCCACACTCACATTCGCCTACAGTGGGGCACAATCACCTACCCTAAAGCCTATGTTATAATAAAGTGCTGAATATCGCATGTATCCGATTGACTACTGCTCTAAGAGGGACGAACGGAACGGCTGCCTTACCACTGTTCACCCAGTGGTCGCATGCCGCCTGAGAGCGGAAGCTCGCATACTGTATATTGCATTCAAAATTTTGAAGTTTGGTTGCTACCGAATGATACCATTTTCACACCATAAAGTCACAACATTTTAAGTTGAACCCTTGTCCATTTACAAAGGAGGAGATGGAAGCCTGCCTTACTCTGGAGAAGTCCATATGAAAGACTTGTCATCTCACTCTCATCCCATCTATTCATGCCAGAAACCGTTTGCACAATTTGAGGCAGAACTGAGTATAGCAAAGTTGTATGTAGCTAGAAACTCTCCCACAGTTGATGTGCTGTGCCTAAGGATGGGGGGTGGCATCTCTGCAGAAGAAAGGGGACAAATGTAGAGGACAGTAGGAGAAGGAAAGTAAATGGGAAGTAGGGTAATCCAGGGAGAGAAACGAAACAACAGAGACTTTGGACACAGAAACAAACTGAGGGACTTGGAGGGAGGGGGGTGGAGGGATGGGAGAGCCTCGTGGTGGGTACTGAGGGCACCTATTGCATGGAGCACTGGGTGTGGGGAATGGGGAATGAATCTTGGAACACTGGGAAAAAAAATTTAAGTAACAATAAAAAAAAGGGGGGGACAAAGAAAGGGACAGCAGGGTCCACTCTTCAACACCAAGTGATGATGTCACAGCGAGGTCCAGGGCTGGCTGTGGCAACCTCCAGTTTTCCTGGGTAATCACAAGCCTCCACTGAGAGGGATTCAGTTTGACTGGGTAGATAAAGCCCTGGCTTAGAGTGACCATGAAAGTGTGCGACAGTGAGGAAGGCAGGGACAGAGGCAGCAAGCAGCATCGATGTTCCCAAAAGAAAATGAACATCACTCTAAATATTTGCAGTTGCCTGAGTAGAAAAAGAGTTACAGGTACACTTACTTTGACATTTTACTCTTCTTTTTTTTTTTTAAGATTTTATTTATTTGTCAGAGAGAACGCACAAGCAGGGGGAGCATCAGGCAGAGGGAGAAGCAGGGTCCCCGCTGAGCAAGGAGCCTGATGCAAGATTCTATCCCAGGACCCTGGGATCACGATCTGAGCCAAAGACTGATGCTCAACCAACTGAGCCACCCGGTGTCCCACATTTTACTCTTCTTTAAAAAAAAAAACACTTTAAAGCTGACATAAGCTAAGGGCTGTGATTTTTATTTTATTTTTTTAAAGATTTTATTTATTTGACAGAGAGAAACACGGCCAGAGAGGAAACACAAGCAGGGGGAGTGATAGAGGGAGAAGCAGGCTTCCCGTCGAGCAGGGAGCCCGATGTGGGGCTCGATCCCGGGTCTCCGGGATCATGACCCCAGCCGAAGGCAGCCGCCCAACCAACTGAGCCACCCAGGCGCCCCAGGGCTATGATTTTTAAACGTAAAGCATTATTTTTTTGGGGGGGGGGTTTAAGATTTTATTTTTTTGCCAGAGAGAAACGCAGTTAGAGAGGGAAAACAAGCAGGGGGAGTGAGAGAGGGAGAAGCAGGCTTCCCACCGAGCAGGGAGCCCAATGTGGGGCTCGATCCTGGGACTCTGGGACCATGACCTGAGCCGAAAGCAGACGCCCAACGACTGAGCCACCCAGGCACCCAAAGCATTGTTTTAGAGTAGAACTTTGGTTCTACTAATAACCAGCTGCAGCATCCTATTCAGATCCAGCGTCAGTCAGCTCCTATGAGGACACACAGATGTGACAGCCAGAGGGCACCGAGACCAGACAGTGTGTGTCTTCATCAGGGGCACCTGGCTCCCACCTGTGTTCTTGGCCTGTCATCCAATTTAGAAGAGGTTCAAGACAGCTTCAAATCACCAGGTTTTAGCTGGTAGTGTTCACCAGGTCAGTGTGAGGGAACATCTCATCCATAAAATGGAAGGAGTTTAGGATAAAGGTGTTCTTAGTAATCTCTTTATTCAGCTCATTGTTTTAAAGGTTATAAAACTGAACTCAACTTAACCCAAAGGGTTTAAAACTCAACCCAAACGTTAAGCGATAACTGATACCTACAGGGCACTGCCCCCTGCACCTCACCAGAGTCCCTTTCCCCTCTCTCACAGGGGACAGTGAAAGTGTATCTTCGCACAAACTCGCTGGTGACAGAGAGACCTAACCATGGCCTCAGTAATGGGACTTTACTGTCCTTGAGACATGTATTTATAGTAACAGAAGTACTTTGGTGTGGCACTGCGGCTTAAACCAAGAAAAAAGTATTAATAGGAAAACCATTTATTTCTACTTTACCTCGTGATACGGTATAAGCTATTGGCAACTGGTTCGACTTTGCCTTGCTAATACTAATTTTAAAATGAGTTTGCGTTCCTGAACATGTACCCAGGGCTAACTCCATGAATGCGTGTGTATGAGATTGTCCTCTCGGCCAACACCCCCAAAAATGCCTCCCTCTCCCCGCACCACAAGGCACCTTCCTCTGTCTTTTCTTTCTCTGGGTTCCTCTCTGTCTGTGGTTCTCTTCTAAAATACTCCTGTGAGGCTAAATACATTAAGTAACTCACACCAAGATTGTAGTTACTTTTTCAGATATTTTCCTCCTGACTGGAAGAACCTGGGTAACCTGAGAACGAAAGAAACCAGATGGGACCGCCTCATCAGAAAAGGAAAAAGTGGGATGGGAAATCACTTCCCGGTTTTTCCTGGAGCTGGCCCCGGGACACTATCAACAGGTTGAAATGGACCCCTGCACTCTGACTGCAGTCAACGAAGGCAACCGGGGCTAAGTGCTCACCAGGGAGAATTCTCAGCAAGAAAAAACTGCTTTCCAGTAATAGAAAGTTGATAATATTAAATACCATAATAGACTTTGTTAATTCTGCCATGGTTATACTCAAGGAAAATGGAGTAGTGACATGGGTATGGTTATTCTTAATTGTTGAAAAACATTTTTTTTCATTCCATGTCTCCAACAAGACTGAGTGACCTGTGAGATAATAAATCACTTTCAATTTTTTTTCCTTTTCCCCCCAGTTTTATTGAGATGTGATTGACATGTAACATTGCACAAGTGAAAGGTTTACAATGTATTTATTCGATACACTTACATATTGCAATATGAATACCATCAAAGTGTTCATTATGTCCCATAATTACCATTTCTTTTTTGTAGCAAGAACATTTAAGATCTACTCTCTTGGCAACTAGTATGTATGTAATACAGTATTGTTAGCTATAATCACAATGCTGTGCATTAGATCCCCAGAACTAATCTGTCTTTACACTGGAAGTTTATACTCTTTGACCAACATCTTCTCCTACTGAGACAAAATTTCAGAAGAGTTATCTTAGAAATAGGAGCTGTAGAGCTTTATCCAATGCAAGCAGAGAACAACTTTTAGGGACACCATAGCAAATAATCTGCAAGCCTGAGAAGAGCAGCATTTGATCTGGCCCAGATGACTCCAGCCAGCACAATGAACCTTGGGATACAGAAAAGAGGCAGAAGGTATGGTCACAGCCCTGACTGTCTGTGAGGGCTGGGCAAATAAATTAACCTCCCTGAATTCCAACGCCCTCTTCTGTGACTTTCATGATAGTACAATATGGCCAACCTCACTTTCAGATTTGTTATGAAAACTCTAAAACTTCACTTATTTCATTCCCACTGGAAAAACTCCCAAATGCCAGTGCAGATGTATGCCCTACAATCTGGGACTAAAAGGGAGGCAGTGCTAATTTATTCACCAAAAGAATGAAGATTCTTTCTGCCTGAGATACTTCTGGCCACATCTCCAACTGACTTATTCCTCCTCCAGGCTCCTGTATCCCCTTCTCCAGAAAGCCTTCTCTGAAGCCCCATCTGCCTTGCCTGTTTTCCTTCTGTGCGTTCAGGTCATACTGGCAATGCTATAGAGGGTTTGTTAGTGTGTGTCCCTATTTCTTCCACTAGACTGTGTGCTCCATTAGAGCAACACCTTACCTTCTACAGCCTCTGTGTCCCCAACATATCCCCTGGGACAGCCCTGGTCCAAACCAATACTGTCTTCCCCAAATTGTGCATTAATCTCTTCAAGGAACATTTCACTTGTTTTCCTGCTTCCTCTGATCCATCAGCCACACTGTCATCAGAGTGATCTTAAAATTAAAACCTGATCATAGCTGCTTGGTTTAAAAATCCTTCAGTGGCTTTTCATTGCCCTTGTGACATAGAAACACTGAGGATATATTGTAAAGCTCTGCATAATCTCAGATTTGCTGGCCCTACTCTTCTTCTCTTGTTTTTATGCTACACTGACTTCAGGTACTTCTAAAAAACATAACCTGTTTCAAATGTTCCTTCTTCCAAGAGCTAACTTCAGTTCATCCCTTAAGCTGAGGTGAGGACTTTCTCCCACAGAAAGCCATCTCTACACTTGAACTTCAACCTTCCATGAGCTAGATCAGATTCCCTGTTGTATGTTCTCAGAGCGCGTGTAACCTTCTCTGGAGCACTCTTCACAACTGTAGTTAAGTAATTAATGTTGGGCTTACTCCAAAAGAATGAAAATCCTAAGAAGACAAAGCTATAATTTCATTGTCTTTTCACTGTTGGAGTGCCAGTAGCCGGTAAGTACTCAAACGTTAGTTGACAAATGTGTAAATACATTAAACTGAAAATGTCTGGGAAACAGTAGAAATTCTGTAAGTAATTCACAGATGGATAGATGGATGGATGGATGGATGATTGAAATGGTCACCTCACCCATCTCCTCATTTCCACACTCATCCAAACTCCAGATTCAAGTCTCCATGTAAGTCAGAGTAACTGTTTTAAATCATAATGTCAGTTAACATGGCTTATCATGTCACTCTTCCGCTCAACTCTTTAAACCCATTGTTAAAATCACCTGACATCCTTTCAAAGATCTACCAAATTATACACAATCTAACCCCCCACGACTCTTCTGAATTCATCCTCTATTTGTCTCCTTTTGTTCATTCCACTGCAACCACTCTGGCTTCCTGAATGTTCTTCATGCATGCCTGAACACAGTCCCGCCCCAGGGACTGTCACTAACTATTTCTTCTGCCTGCAATATGTGTCTTCTCAAAAGTGACCTTATAAAAGCCTCCAAATACTAACAACAAAGATCTCTGAAGAAGCATAATAAGCAGGAACTTCCCATGAAAAGATAGAGTAACAAGGACTGAACTTACCCTCCTTCCTGAAACAACAACAAAAATAAATCAAGCAACATTTTTCAGACATTGAACATCAGACAACAGATGCTGAAGCAGTTTTTAAATGGTATTCCATATGTTCAAGAATCTGTTAGGGGATAGATTAAACATGTCAAGTAGAGACATGGAAGATATTAAAAAGAAGGAGGAGGAGAAGGGGAAAGGGAAAAGACAGAGAAAGAAGAAGAAGGAGGAGAAAACCTAAATAACAGAAATATAAAGAAAAGTACCCCAACGCATATCGTAATAAAATTGGCTAAACTAACTTAAGCAAAATCTTAGAAACATCCATAGAATGAAAGGACACAGTACAGATAAAGGAAGAAAGAAATGAAAACACACTTGTTGTCAAAAACAACAAAAGCAGGGCCCCTGGGTGGCTCAGATGGTTAAGTATCTGCCTTAGGCTCAGGCCATGATCCTGGGGTCCTATGATTGAGTCCCATACCAGTCTCCCTTCATTTTCAGGAGCCTGCTTCTCTTTATGTCTCTGCCTCTCTCTCTCTCAAATTAATTAATTAATTAATTAATTAATTAATTTTTTAAAAAACAAAAAGAAAACAGCAAAAGCCAGAAGACGATGGAGCAAGATTTTTAAAACACTGGAAGACAGAAATTTCAATATAAAATTCTAAAATCAGGGAAAATAGCTTCCAAAACCAAAGGCATATAAAAACTTTTCAGGTATACAAAGGCTGAAAGAATTCATCACTGCACTCATCCGCATTACATGAAATGATTTTTTAAATTTATTTACACAGAAAATGAAACCAGATGAAATCAAGGCCAATACAAAGAAATGAAGAGTACCAGAAGTTGTAATTATGTTGCTAAACTTAAAGGACTTTTCTTATTTAAATATCCTAAAAAAGGGCGCCTGGATGGCTCAGTCATTAAGCATCTGCCTTCCGCTCAGGTCAAGATCCCAGAGTTCCAGAATCAAGCCCCACATCGAGCTCCCTCCTCAGTAGGAAGCCTGCTTCTCCCTCTCACTCCCCCTGTTTGTGTTCCCTCTCTAGCTGTATTTCTTTCTGTCAAATAAATAAATAAAAATATTTAATAAATAAATAAATAAATAAATATCCTAAAAAGATTATTTAAAAGCAAAAATAACATTCTATTGTGAAACTTATAACATATGTAAAAGTGAAATATATGAAAACAGTAACATAAAACCAGATGAGAAAAATAAAACCATACTGTCAAAAAGTTCTTATATTATACATGAAAAACTATATTCTCATTTGAGATAAATGAGCTAAACAGTGGTAAGTTAAAGATGTATAATATAATCCTAAAGTAAAAACTAAATAACACAAGATGAAAATATATGAACAAATCAACAAAATACATGAAATGGAACTATAAAATACACTCAGTTCAAGAGAAGACAGAAAACAGAGAGAAAAAGAAACAAAGAATGGATGGGACTTTAAAAAAATAGCAAGATATTATGAGTGTAAAATCAACAATATTAATAACGGCATTAAATGTAAGTGATATAATCCCAATTAAAAAACAGAACATTTTCAGGTTGGATTTTAAAAATCAAACCTTATTCAAAGGATGGATATAAAAAAAAAACACTGTAAGACAGAAATATATTAACAGTGAAAGAATGAAAAAAGATATATCATGCTAGCACCTATCAAAAAAAATGCTGCAGTTGTAGCTATATTAATATCAGACAAAGCAGAATTTTGAAACAAAAAATATTACCAAAGATAAAGATAGCTATTTCATTGTGATGCAAGGGTCAAATCATCAAGAAGACATAACAATCATAAATGTTGATTCAAATAATAACAGAGCTTAAAAATACAAGAAGCAAAAATTGAGTTAACTTATAGGAAAGATAGAAAATTTCACAATTATAGTCTGAAATTTGATCACATTTTCTCAATATGTAATTTTAAAAGTAAGCAAGAGAGCAGTAAACAATAAAGAAGACTTAAGACTATCAACCAACTCAACCTAATTGGCACTTGCAGAACATTCCACCCAACAACATAGCAAAAACCGCTTCTTTGCAAGTAAACATAGAATATTTACCAGGATAAACCACATCATTCTGGGCCATAAAAGAAAATGTCTTAATTAATTTAAAAGCTTTCAGATCATACAAGATATATTCTCTGACCACAATATAAGCCAGAAATTAATAAAAATTAATAATAGAAAGATGTCTGGAAAAATCTCCAAATATTTAGAAACTAAATAGCACACATCTAAATCAATCATGGACTCTCCCAAAAAAATCAAAAAGTAAATCAGGAAAAATTTTAAACTAAAAGAAATTGAAAGCCCTACAAATCAAAATGTGAGGAATATAGCTAAAGCAGTATATAGAGGGAAATTTGTAGCACCAAACACATATTAGAAAAGAAAAAAGATTTCAAGTTAATTAGCTCACTTCCCAGATTAAGAAATATTTAAAAAGAAGAGAAAATTAAACCCAAAATAATCAGGATGAAGGAAATAGTAGAGATCAGAGTTACAAATCATTGAAATAGTAAACAGTGAAATGAGAGAGGCAATCAATACAACAAAAGCTGGTTCTCTAAGAAGATCAATAAAATTGACAAACCTCTAACACTATTGATCTGAGAAATAAAGAGAAACAAGACAAATGACCAATACTGAGAATACCAGGACTTTAGATTCTGCAGATATCAAAAGAATAAAAAACAAATGTGATGAACAATTTCATGCTGATGAATTTGATAACTCACATGAAGTGGCCAAATCTGTCGAGAAACAAAACTCCCAAAATTCTCTGAAGAAGAAATAGATAATCTGGATAGCCCATTACCTTCTTGACAAAATGAATGATACTTCAAAACCTTCCCATGAAGACTACTAAACGTTTAAGGAAGTACTACCAATGAACACAAACTTTTTCAAGAAATGGAAGAGGAGGGACTACTTCCCAGCTCATTCTTCTTTTCCCCCAGCTCATTCTATGAAGCCAGCATTACTCCAATACCAAAACCAGACAAAGACTTTAAGTAAAATTACAGAACAATATTCCTCAAGACTAATGATACAAGATTATAAACAAAATTTCAGCAACTCACATTCAACAATATAAGAGGGATAGGATCTATCCCAGGCATTCGAGCAAGTCACTCTAACATTCGAAATTAATGACTGTAATTCACCATAGTAACAGACTGAAATAAAAAAACCATACAATTATGCCAACAGATACAGAAAATATATTTGAAAAAAATACCAACTCTCCTATTGATAAGAAGTTTTATCAAATAAGTAGAGGAGAATCTTGTTAACCTGATAAAGAGCCTGTATTTAAAAAGTACAGCTTAGAACAATAAAAATACTCTGTATGACAATATAATGATGGATATATGTCATTATACATTTTCCCAAACCCATAGAATACACAACACCGAGATTAAGCCATAATGTAAAACTATGGACTTTTGGTGACTGTCAATGCAGTTTCATCAGTTTTAATAAATGTTCTACTCTGGTGGGGCTTGTTGGTGATGCAGGAGATTGTACATGTGTGGGGCTGGGGATATACAGGAACTCTCTATACCTTCTTAATGTTGCTGTGAACCTAAAATGGCTCTTAAAAAATAGTCTTTAACTTAGAAATGGCTTACAGACACATGAAAAAGTGTTCATCATCATCAGCCATCAGGGAAATTCAAATCAAAACCTCACACCAGTTAGATGAGCCAAAATTAACAAGACAGGAAACAACAAGTGTTGGAGAGGATGTGGTGAAAGGGGGAACCCTCTTACACTGTTGGTGAGAATGCAAATTGGTGTGGCCACTTTGGAAAACCTTGTGGAAATTCCTCAAATTTTAAAAATAGAGCAACCATATGACCCTGCAATTGTACGACTGGGTATTTACCCCAAAGATACAGATGTAATGAAAAGAAGGGCCATAGGTACTCCAATGTTCATCGCAGCAATGGCCACAATCGCAAAACTGTGGAAAGAGCCAAGGTGCCTTTCAATGGACGAATGGATAAAGAAGATGTGGTACATATATACAATGGAATATTATGCCTCCATCAGAAAGGATGAATACCCAACTTTTGTATCATGAACGGGACTGGAGAAGATCATACTGAGTGAAATAAGTCAAGCAAAGAAGGTCGATTATCATATGGTTTCACTTACTTGTGGAGCATAAGAGTAACAGGGAGGATATTAAGAGAAGGAAAGGAAATGTGAACTTGGGTAAATCGGAGAGGGAGATGAAGCATGAGAGACTGTGGACTCTGAGAAACAAACTGAGAGTTTTGGAAGGAAGCGGCTTGGGGGGATGTGTGAGCCTGGTGGTGGGTATTAAGGAGGGCAGGTATTGCATGGAGCACTGGGTGTGGGGCATAAACAATGAATCTTGGAACACTGAAAAAATAAAATTTACATTGGTGTCTTGATGAGCACATGGACAAATGGAACAGCATAAAGAATCCCAAATAAGCCCATTCATATCAGTTTATTTTGCACAAAGTTACAAAATGAAATTAATGGAGAAAGAATAAAGAACGGTGTTTTCAATAAACCACAACAGAACAATTGGACATTATTGTGAATTTTTTAAAATTACAATAATTAGGGCGTCTGGGTGGCTCAGTAGTTAAGCATCTGCCTTCAGCTCAGGTCATGATCCTGGAGTCCCTGGATCAAGTCCCCCATTGGGCTCCCTGTTCAGCAGGAAGCCTGCTTCTCCCCTCTCTCACTCCCCCTGCTTGTGTTCCCTCTCTAGCTGTTTCTCTCTGTCAAATAAATAAAATCTTTTAAATAAATAAATATAAAATTATAATAATTAACTCAAAAGGGATCATAAATTTAAATGTAAAACATAAAACTCTAATGCTTCCATATGAAAATCCAAGATAAAACCTTTATGATTGGATTAGACAAAGATTTCTTAGCTACCACACCAAATCCCTACAAGAAAAGAATGATTAACTGGCCTTCAACATAGTTAAAGAACTTTTACTCTTTAGAAGATATTGTTAGGAGAATGAAAAGAAAATACTTGCCAAGTATATATCTGATAAAGGAGCTATACTCAGAATATTGAAAAAATTCTCAAAACTCTGTAAGAAAAAAATATTTTTAATGGCAAAAGATTTTAATAGAAAATTGACCAAAGAAATAATACAGAAGGCAAATGTGCACAAGATGATCAACATCGATATTAATTAATTAATTAATTAATTAATTAAAACCTCAACAAGACAGCAAAACACACCTTTGAGAATGTCTAAAATTAAAAAGACTGACAATAACAAGAGTGGGTGCAGATTTGAAGCAACTGGGGTGCATATGGTCTACCGGAAGAATGTTGCAGTCATTTTAGAAAAAGATTTGGCATTTAATAAAAGCTAAACTTGTACCTACCATATCACACAGCCATTTCATTCTTAAGTATTTACCTGATGGAAATGAAGCATAAGTCCACGCAAAAATATGTACATGAACGTTCACAGCAATTTTATTTATAACAGCCAAAACTATAACTTACATATCCATCAGAATGGCCTATGGGTAAACAATAGGATAGCACTCAGCAATTAAAAGGAATGAACTATTGGTACACTCAATAAGATGAATCTCAAAATGATTTACTTGAGTGGAAGAAGCCATTCCCCCCTCCAAAAAAGTCCATGTCATATAATTCCATTTATATCGATGTCTAGAAAATTCCAGTTGATGTAGAGTGACAAGAAGCACAGTAACAATTGCTGGTGGGGTGCCATGGAAGGGCAAGAGGGATGGGTTACAAAGGGCAAGAGGGACTTCTCAGGAGAGATGGATGTCATGATCTTGATTGTGATGATTGCTTCTTTTTTTACGATTTTATTTATTTATTTGTCACAGAAAGAGAGTGCACACAAAAAGGGTGAGCAGCAGGCAGAGGGAGAAGCATACCCCCACTGAGCAAGAAGCCCCACTCGAGACTTGACGTCAGGACCCTGGGATCATGACCTGAGCCAAAGGCAGACACTTGACCAACTGAGCCACCCAGGCGTCCCATGGTGATTGCTTCATGAGTGTATACGATAGAGGCCAAAACCTCTCAACTCCATGTTCGGTATGTGTGGCTTCTTGTATGTGAATTATACCTCACTAAAGCTCTTTTTCTTGTAAAAAGTCAATGAGGTCTTCTCTGATCTGACCCTCTCACTTAAAACTGTAATACGACCGCGAGACCTCACGTCTCTCCTGCTTAATTTTTCTCTGTAGATTTTATCACTTTCCAATATAAGCCATAATTTACTTATATTCTGTGTATTCTCTGTCTCTCCCCACCCATCCCACTAAAATGTGGGCTTCCTGAGGGCAGAGGTCATTCTCTGGTTTCTTTAGTGATGTGTTCCTTGCAACTAGAAGAGAACTTGAGTGAGTGAGTGAGTGAGTGAGTGACTGAATGAATGAATGGCTTCTTTGTCTCTGCCCTCCCTTGAACTCCCTCAGATTCTTTTTAAACATAGAATGAGTCCTCATGCCTAAAACCATGAGATGACAGGAAAAATCCAGGACACATAAATATTCTATTCATGGCTCTCCATTAATTGTGCTAGTCATTTAGCCTTTCTGGATTTCTACTTCCTCACTTAAGAAAAGAGAAATTTTAACTAGATGATCTCAAATATCTAAGATGTTTGCTATTTGTGATCTACTTCTTTCAAAAAATAACCTATAGGTCCTCTGAAATTGGGACGACTTAACAAATTGTAATATACACATGTACTAAAATGCTATGTACCAACTTTTTTTTTAATATTTTATTTATTTGAGAGAGAGAGATCACAAGTAGGCAGAGAGAAGAAGAAGCAGGCTCCCCACTGAGCAGAGAGCCCAATGCAGGCCTCGATTCCTTGAACTCTGGGATCATGACCTGAGCCAAAGGCAGAAGCTTAACCCTCTGTCCCACCCAGGCACCCACTATGTACCAACCCTTAAAAGTGAAGTAAATTTATGTGAACGGATTTGAAAAAATATCCATGTCAGAGACTAAGTAAAGAGAAATGCTGTCAAATAATGCATACAGTATGGTCCAATATGGTAAAAATACCATAAATTTAGATGCGTGTAGTAGGATAGAGAGGCACAGGGTACAGTCCAGTGTCATGGTTGCTAAACTTTCACTTGTGGTTCTTGTGAGGGTCAGCGGGAGGGAAAGGGAAAGTTTCACCTCTTAATCCTTACACTCCAAAACAAGAAAAGTGAGGCATTATAAAAATACTACTTTCTTTTTTTGTATTGTTGGTTTTTTCTAAATTTTCCATTTCCATATAACTGGTTCTTATTGTTCCCAACCTCAAATCTCCACTCCCATTAGGACCTCTCTAAACCATGGAACGCAAGGCTCTCGTCACCTATTTTCTTAGCCTGTATATTTGCATTGCAGCCAATAGAGGAGAGGTCTGGTGGAATCACCAAAAACCTAAGGCTATCACAGCGAGTCCAAAGCCAGGTTTTGGTTGTGGAGACATTCCAAATGCGCATTGGGGCAAGTCCCTGGCAACACAGTTTCCTTTATCAGTTTTTCCCTACCAAGAAAGGGACCAGGCTTGTAAAACTTAATATATCCTAACCTTCCAGGGTCTGGCATGGAAACATTTTCTCCTAACACATTGTTAAAAGCAGAGCACCCTCGCGATGGTTAGTGCATTCCAGACAGCAGTTCAGGCCGATTTCATTCCACAAAGGAAGAACAGGTTTTGGAAACAACCAAGTCCACCAAGTCCAAGTATTTCAGCAGTTGCATTTGGTTTCACTTAGATAGTTCTTGGCATGATGTGTCCTCCTTTTCTAGCTGACCGTTTTGTCTACAGAAAATGAGAAGATAATATATCATACTCATATAATTCCAGAAAGATCCACCATGAAAAATGTAGGGCAACGATACCCCCCTTTCATCACCATAGGTCTGTTCTAGACCAAGTTATGTGACTACACTACCAGCTCCTGCATTCTGAGGTCACCTGCCTCCTTTCCTATTGATGGGTGTTCAGGTTTCACCTGTTCACAGCTGCACCTGCTGCCAGGTGGAAAGGGGGTGTACAAGTATAAAGGCATGCATCCAGAAGGCTTGCTTAATAGTTCAAGTCTGTGCCAAGCTCACTGGTGAGTTGCATTTAGTGTTTTCCCTAAAGTGTGCTTACTCTGCAGGAAAGATAAGTTCCCTCATCCTGCAAGATGGACAAGATGAGGGACAGGGGAAATGAGAAGAAGAAAGGTCCAGATCTGCAATCAGGAAGCAAGGAGTTCCCATTTTTTATGACCCACTGGTGGCTATCAATGTTCATCCAAGATCTACCCCATACTGGATAGCAACCCTGTTGTTACAGCAAGATAATTCAATTTTCAGATGTTACATTTTCAAGGGCAGCTAAAGATATAACATTAATTCTAGTTGAATCCAACCTCTGAATGCAGCATGAACAGGAACGTTTTGAGTATTAGATCTTTGTTACATACATATGGCTTGTTAAGGAAAGAAATTTTATTGAGGGACCAAAGCGAATGGCTTCATTAATGGAATTCCCATCCCCTTTAATGATAGACCCTCTCCAAAACCTCATACCACTGATGTTGAGTTAAGGTGCATTAGACATCAGAATACAATTTGGACACAAACTGCTTGAAATCTACATTTCTAAACAAGAAAATAAATCAGTATTAATTCTCCAGTCTTCTACAGACTACACTTACCTTGATATCTCCGGAAGGCTCCTTTTTGTAATACATCAGATCTCTTATTAGAAAATTAGAATAATCTTTCTAGCTGTAAAAAAAAAAGTGATATTATGATATTAGTAACTGTATCTATAAGGTTAGCTTGCCTGTGCTTTTTGGAGTGCCTAAGAGATCATATTATAAAAAATCCTAGCTCTAAAAGATGAGTGAGACTACAGAGATTTTGATAATAAGACATCTGATATTGTACATCTGGGAAAAGTTTCTTGCACTGTCTTCCTCATGGGACCACCACACACTTATTGAACTCTTACTATGTACTTAGAGGGTACAAATGAGTTGTTATCACCCTTAAGGAACAGTTCTGAAACAACTTCAATGCATCTGTTGTTCTACATTTCCTCTAAAACATTTTGCAAGCCCAAATACTGAGGAGCAAATAAAACTGTACGCTCATTACCTCTTCCTTTTCAGATTAGTTCTTTATTTTCTTTCATTCTTTTTTCCCACATCTCATCCACCAGGGACCTTACATCCATCATGATCACCTAATTTGTATCCTTAATCTTTTCTGAATCCTAACACTCAAATTTCTACCTCAGTGGGGATTTTTCTGTTGCAAAATACTATATTACTGTTTTTTTTTCAGGGTTTTTTTGTTTTGTTTTGTTTTGTTGTCTTTAGAAGTTGGAAAATGGCATAGAAAAATAGTTCCTTCTTTATGGGAAAGTGATTACACGTCCTTCAGCACCCAGTGAGAAGGTAACAGAGCTCCCCTTACCTAAGGAAGGGCTTACCTTAGTAAAAACAGCAAAGTCATTTATTCAAAATGTAGCAGCAATTTATCACTTGGCTAAGACATCTTCCAGATGACTAAAAAGGCTCTCTAAAGAAAAATGACATCAAGAAAACTGTCTCAAGAGACAGAACTTTCAAAGAACAACTGAAGAACTTCTAAGCTTACTGCTAGCTTTCCTTCTCCACCGCATCACCAATGTTGAATATGGGTAAGTCAAGTAACGGGTTAGATCGGAGAGGTCTAGAAACGGACGAAAGAAATGGGATGAAAAAGGCACAAAAGAGCAAAATTCGGGTTAAGTGAGTAGGAGGATTGAAAAGAAACAAGTTCTCTTATTTCAATATAGAAATGACCACTGTCTTCCGTTAGTGGTCACTCATAAAAACTGCAATTTATCAAAAACAAAGTAAAGGGGGAAAGAGTAATATCAAGATCATGACCAAAAGAAATTTTATTTTTGCTGCTTTCTCAGATTTATAGGCCACATTATTTAGAATTCAACAGAAGAAAAATAAAGAGTATGAAATGCATATATGCAGGGTAGATTTTCCTTCTTATAAGAAAATACATACAAGTTATCATCCAGGACTGGAAGCAGCAGTTACCATTCTCGAACAAAACCCTTCATTTGAACAGCCCTGGAAGGATCCATTTAATGTAGAATAATTCAGCAGATCAGTGCAGCTCTGTCTTGTCAGTCTCATGGGAAATGCTAACATGCTCTTGGGTTTCGGCCAAGGCTGACGTCACTAGGACATGTAGGTCACAGCAAAGACAATGAAACAGGGATCTTAGCGTGTGAGCACATCTGAGTATTCAGGAAGGCAACCCCTCACTGGTTGACAATATTTGGCCCGCTGTAGTAAAGACAGCCCCATGCAAGTTAAACCATGAGGCATAAACTAGGGTGAGATAGGAACAGTCCCCAACCCATGGTTGAGCCCTGGGACTTCCTGGTTGGGTGCCAGTGATTATCTTCAAAGCTGGAGGCCAGCTGAGAGGGAAAGTGGCCTGTTGGGCCCCTTGATTAAGTGTTAGTAGGAGAATTTTCCACTGAGCATACATTTTGCAGTGCAGCTAAGAAGGGAGGGAAAAAAACAAAGTATCTCTTGCAAATAGTCTATGGGGAAAACGCCTGTTATGTGAAGAAGCCCACTGCCCAGAGGGCCACCAAAATGAACAAAATGTTAGCCTACAAATGTACATGAGGGTTGGGCTCCTCATCCCCTCCAGATGGTGGCTTTCCTCCCCTGCCACTGTGAGAAAGCTGCCTGCCTAAGACAGCCCTGCTATCTATTAGGACATCAGAAGTTTCCAGGGGGCAACAGTTAGCCCTAAAAAGGATTTGAGCAGGTTAAGCAGGTATCTCTTCTCTCTTATTCCTGAGTCTTGGTCCTTACTGTTAGAAGAGCACTCTATTGGCTGTTTTTCTGTGGAGCTAATGGGGGTGGGATGGTTGAGGGTAGGAGCAGCCAACTGAAGCCCACAGCACCTAACCCCTCCTTGCATAAAAACACTTTTCACTGGGAGCACAGACACTCTCCTTCATTTTTATGTTGTCCATGGCTACTTTCCCAATACAGTGTCTGAGCTGAATTTTGACAGGACCATATGGCCTGCACGCTTACAATAGTTCCTATCTCTCCGTTTCCAGAAAAAAGTCCGCTAACCTCTGGCTTAGAGGTTGGTGCAGGACTGGTAGGTTTGTACTTCATCAAATCCCCTCCCACCTGTCACAACCTCTACCTCAGCTCTCATGGGAAGGAGGTAGCTCTCCATCTGGATAGCAGCAGAGTCTGGGAACGGCATATTGGAGGGAAAGTCTAAATTGTGCTCCTGTCACCTAGAAGGGGGCTGGTTCCTTCTGGCCCGTCCACTGGTGGACAGGACTGTACTTTGCTGTTAGAGACCAGTTCAAACCTCCTGGTTTGATGTACAGCAAAGGTGCTTCAGGCTTTTGATGCTATAAATGTGGGGGCCTCTAGGGGGACTGATTTAAATGGCCAGGCTCACATGACCAGTTACTGGAGAGTTGTGGGGTGACCTCACTGCAATGAGAAAGACGAAAGAAATGAGCTCTTATTTTATTTCACCCATCAAGAGTGGGAGGGGTCAGTTGCATCAACAGACCATGGTGGTTGTACCCAAATGGGAGGCTGCAGAGAGCCAGTCATTTGAAATGAGAAGGTTGGAGGACAACGAGCCACTGTTCTCACTGTTCCAGAAAAAGTGTCTCTGGGGCCAACACCACAGCGTTTTCACGGGCAATGAGCTGACTTGGGCTTGGTTTGGGCTCAGCCTGGAGCACTGGGTTTCTCTGGCCCAGAAAAGAATTTTCACCAGAACTAAAGAGTGTGACCACTTTCCACGGAAGGAAAGGGGACACCGAAGACAGGAGGCGGTTCCTCTGATCCCTGTTCCATTGTGCCAGCCCCTGACACAACTTCTTCCCATATTTCAGTATCAAAGGGAGCTCCTGCAATATTGTAACTTCACATGGTGAGCACACGAAGATCTGAAAATTTTAGGTTTTATTCCTTAAGATATAAATCTCCTAATTAATCATCAATCAAATCATCAAAGCCTAACAGAGAGGTGGGTGTAGCTCACACTCTCATAAAAAAGCTTAACTTTTCCACCATCACTTTTGAGATCAGTCCTGGGTGTCTGCCTGCATCTTTCTCCCGCACTTAATAGCTATCGATGAGGGCATCGGGGTGGCTCAGTCGGCTAAGCATCTCTCTTTGACTCGGGTCATGATCCCAGGGTCCTAGGATGGAGCCCCACTCCTGTGTCCCAGCTCAGGGGGGAGTCGTATTCTCCCTCTGCCTCTTCCCCTCACCTCCCCCACTGTGTTTCCTCTCTCACTCATGCTCTCTCAGATCATAAATAAATAAATATCTTAAAATAAAAAAAAAATAGCTACAAATGAACACTTGATTTCATACCAAAATCAACATAGGAACAAAGAGAATTAAAATCTTTAATGTTTTTATTTTCTCGTAAATAAAAGAGTGTGTTTAATATTTAAAATGTTCACAATTAAGTGAGTTTTTTTTTTCTTGAACTGGTGAACCTGATCCATTGGACAGGTGTGTATAATGGTAGGTGCTAAGAACCTTCAATAAATTACTGATCTTAGAACCAAAACTACAAACACCTATGTCAGAAAATACCTTCTGCTTTCTGTCTTACATTTAACTTCATTGGACATAGATGATTCAAAAACAATGTCTTGATTATTGATGAACAGAAAATTGTAAAACGTTGCAGAGAAATTCTTTCTACTTAGAAGATTTTTACATAAATAATTAAAGACATACATAATATAAAATACCTAAAGAGAAAAAAAGTGTTAAAATATTGAAATGCTTAATCCTGATTTAATATATTCTTTAGCAATTCTTATGGTCCAGATTCCTTCACAAACAGGCTCACTGAATCATCACAGAACCCTTGTGAAATAGGCACCATGCGCCCATTTACCAGATGAGAAAACAAGATCTTATTAAATGCACCCAGTGTCATCTGCCTACTAAGTAGACTTCCCATTAAATCACATTGATTCCAAAAAAGATTCTGTAAAATCCAGACGTGAAGAAAAACCAGAAATGCAATGTCTAAAAACCAACAGAATATTGAGATGTAATTTGTCTTCATTTTCCCGACTAATAATTTCCTAATTCGTAATTGTAAAGATTGCAAGCACCAGTACAAAGGATCAAATAATGGAATTCTGCCACTGTTAAAAACTATTATTGCTAATACCTGAGAGAATACTAGGGGGAAGTATACAGAAAAACTTTAAACTGTGTCTATTTCAGTCGTTTCCTGGGTCTGTTGTGCTTTTCCTGTTCCAAGAAACCGGGAGCTTCTTGCTCCCACTGCTGGCTGATGAGCGCCCTCTAGGGCATATTGTGAAAGCTCATCAGTCCTTACCATTTGGGGAAAATTCTACATCCCATTAATAAAGCCTTGAATCACTCTCCTCCAAAACTGCGCTACTAAAAAAGGCGCACACACTACTACTGAAAATTTGTAAATATCAGTGAAAGTACAAATCCACAGACAAGTCATGAGAAAGAAAAAAAAACACAGACAATTCCCCATTCCTCATTAAGTGGAACTAAGCAAGTAATCTGGTCATTAGCCAACTGAACAGTCTAAATAACACTTAATTTGAAGATTATAAAAGTGTCACTGCTTATGGAAATAATAAAACCAAATTTCAAGGGTTCTAAAATCGCATCAAATCTCAGTAGCTACAGAGCATGTTTTCAGAAACAAAAAATGCCTTTCATTTTAGCAAAAACCTGTTTCCTTCCTACCAGTTCTGAAACTACTTTACCGTGAAACTGCCTTAGAAGTGGTTTTTTTTTTCGTTTCATAAAAGTAAATTCAATTTCTAAACATAAAATTATTGTTAGACCTCTCATATTCCTGTACTCAGTTCATCGTTAAAGTTATTTAAAGTTTAAACCTATGTTTAAATACTCACGTAATTTTTATTAAACAAACAGAGCTTTCAAAAACACCCGGCAGCAATGCTTTTTTTTTTTTTTTTTTTTTTGCTGAAAAAAACTATTTCCAAGCCACTCAAAAATTCTGAAACTCCTATTTATTTAAAACTGTCGGCAATCTGCCTCCTCAAATTCCACAGGATAAGAGAGAAAAAGAATGGGAGGAAACATTTTAAACCATACAATTTCCAGGAAATAAAAATAAAAATACATGTTAAAGGAGAAGCTGTCTTTATCTTCCTGTTTATCTACATACCTCTCCCCTCAGAACTTGAGGTCAAAAACCATTGTCCTACTTACCTGTTGCTTCTAGAAGGTTCGCTGGTGATAGAATAACTCTAAGATACTACTGGAAGTCCTCAGCAGAAAGCTAATATAATTGGGAAAATCTGAATTTTGGTAGTTCCCCACTGCTCTGTAACTCCTCTGAGCAATCCTCTCTTGTTTCTGTTGTCTATGTGCTAAAGGGAGAACGTGTGAAGTTTCCCACGTTCTCCCACCATTTAACACTGCTTCTCACACAATTCTTCAGTTACAAATACTGCCATGTGGTATTTTGTATATGCATATTCCAATTAGTATTCCTCTAACACTTATTATCCTAAATTATTTTCTTATTATTATTATTACTTCTCTTTAAATGATTTTCCTACATTGAAAAAATAAAATAATTGAAAAAATAAAGTAATAAAAAATTTTTAAAATTGAATCTTAAGCAAGAGAAAATTAAATTAAATTAAAAAACAAATTATTTTCTCTAAAAACAATAAATCAAAAGAACCTCTTGAGGTAAGGTCAGAATGGGCCCAGCCTGACTGCCTTCTGCTCTATTTCCAATTGTCACACTGGTCCTCCGCCCCTTTTCCGACAGATATTTTGAGGTTGCTGGAATTTCTAGCAATCACCGTACACATGACTCAACAAGTCCTGAGTGAGAATGTTGGCTCTGTTTTCCTTCATTAAGGAAATGAGCAGACTCCTAAGTAAGGAAAGTTGGCATTCTCCTATTTTTGTCTCCTGACAGGAAAATAAGTAGAGCTGTTTTCCTTCATTTTCCTGAGCTACCTTTCCAAATACATAAACTAAAGTGGGTGCCTTCTAGTTGCATGCATGTGTGCCTGTATTTGCAATTTTAATCAAGAAGACTTCTGGAAAAAAAAAAAAAACCAAGACAGGCTTAAATCGGAGCCTGCCCTTCCTTCAATTCTACAAGCAACAGAAAGTTGCATGAGAATGGTTTCCTTCTGCGTTGCACTTCCGTAGCAGCAACGAAGATGAAGACCAGACACACATTTATATGTGTATTTTATTCTGATTCTGGCTTTTCATTCCAAGATGTATGGATCACGCTCACCGCCTGCCCCCGCCCCCCTCCACACACACACGCCCCATCCCCCACCCCTGAGGACGGTGAAGGGGAGAAGTCCCACCTCTGATTCCAGTCACTTAGGAATTTCTTATCCAAAGAAACTCAATAGATCAGTTGTCCATGACATTCCTCACCCGGTTCCCAGGCCTGCGCTCAGAGAGACCACAAACAGGAGGCCCAGTCACGGCCTCTTGCCTCGGCATTTCTCAGCTGTATCCCACATGGGGCCATCACTCTCAAATGCCCATCTTTTATCCAGACCTTCACAGAGTTCCACTCCCGATGTCTGTCATTCAGGTGTCTCAGAAGCACCTCTAACTTCCTGTGTCTCCACGGACTCCCATGTATCCCTATGCCAGTGAATGGCACCAACCTTCCAGAAGGTTCTTTCCACTAGAAACACCCTTTTCCCACCTAACAGAGTCAGCTCATCAGCAGCATGTTCTCCTGCTGCCCTCAACTGCAGCCCTTTGCTTTTAGGTGAAATCCTCACGTGACCTGGATGTCTTGCCTGGCTTCGTGTGATTCATTCCCTTCCTGCTTTCAATCCACATGCCCTGTCAATGCCTCATGCCCTCCTTTCCTTCTCCTCTTGGTCTTTCCTCTTGCCACTCCATTTTTCTTGTCAGCTGCTACTCATCCATCAGACCCCAGTGCAAGAATTATTCCCTGTAAATTCCCTTCCCTTGAGCCCCTCAGACTCTCATAGCCCCTGGCTATTTCTCCTCCATGGGATTGTCACAGCTGGTAAATGTAAATCAAGAAAACCATCCAGCCCGCTGTTCAGTTGCTATGCTCCCCCTCCATTGGACTAGAAGTCCTGTGAGGAGGGACCAAGTCCATCTTGCTCAGCATTGTAGGCTGACCATCCAACACAAAGTCTATACATAACTGCTATGTGATGAATATTTGTTCAAAAAAATGTTTTGTATGAGCAAAGTGTAGAATTCATGAAAAAAAAGTTGCTCTGCCAATGAGTGCAGAATAAGGAGATGGTATTCTTAACCTCTATTATAACTGTATCATACATCCAATACAAAGACCAAAGAGAAAAATTGGTTTGATTTTCAAAAGAAAGTAATGATTCCTCACTATATACCAAGCATATATGTGTTCTGCTGCATGCTAAGCAAGGACTATCTTTTTGTTGTTGTTGTTAACATAGGATGTACTATTTGTTTCAGGGGTACAGTCTATGAATCAACAGTCTTGCACAATTCATAACACTCACCATAGCACATACCCTCCCCAATGTCCATCACTCAACCACCCTATTCATACCCCGCCCCCCAGTAGTCCTCAGTTTGTTTCCTGAGATTGAGTCTTTTATGATTTGTCTCCCTCCCTGTCCCATCTTGTTTCATTTTCCCTTCTTTCCCTCCATGAGCCTCCACCCTGCCTCTCAAATTCCTCATATGAGAGAGATCATATGATAATTGTACTCTGATTGACTTATTTTGCTTAGTATAATACCTTCTAGTTCTATCCACGGGGTTGCAAATGGCAAGTTTGGGGGGGGATTTGATGGGTGCATAGTATTCCATTGTGTATATACACCACATCTTCTTTATCCCTTCATCTGTTGATGGACATCTAGGTTCTTTCCATAGTTTGGCTATTGTGGACATTAAGCAAGGACTATCTTACTGAATAAGGTCAGAATAAACTAATATTTGGGACAATTGGGATGCCCAGCAAGGACACTGTGCAAATTTACCTGTGTCATCACAGATGGACGCAACAGCTCTTTGGGATAGGAGCCCTCGGAAAGTTCATGGGCTACTGAAGTTCATGAAGTGAAGGGGCAAAGCCCACATGTCACCCTTGATTAGACCACCTGATGACTTCCATCATTCACTGCAACGAAACCGTTGGCCCAAGCTGTGGCAAGTTATAGAAGCTTGCATCTCAGGCTGTTAACCAAACTCCCTAACCAAAATACTTCTGACAAGTATCTACCATGAGAAGAGGACAGGCGTCCTTCATAAACCCCAGCAAAACAGTTTAAACAGACTCATCACCTCCACCAGAAGCCTCAGTAGTCTCACACAGGGCTGGGTAGGGCTGCCCACCCTAGCCTTGTGGGTTGCCATGCCTTAGGAGTTATAACAACCCTAGGGTTGTAAATGCTTTGAGGAAATTTGCTTCCTGGGCTCAATAAAGATATTTTTATAACTCTTGTCAACTTATCCAAAAATCTACAGAAAAATTATTTTTTCTGTTTTCTAGACTGCTAACTTGGTAATTTAGGCTCAGTATGAGACCAGGTACAAAAAGACCAATTCAAAGAATATATTTATTTGTCTGAAGCTGAAACACCTTCAGAATGTTCGGGTTTTGGCATTCCTAACAGGGCTGGACATTTATTTATATTTAAATGTCCCTATAAAAAACAATCTAGTGCTTTAAAATCCAGGATGATTTTTAAAATGCCCTGTGAACTTTGGTGATATTTTCAACCAATTTTTTAACAAATCAGATGAAATAAATGACAGGATTCAGGAGAAAATAGCATTTTCAAGAGATTTCTTTTAAAAGTTAAGATTGTCTTACCAAGAAGGATAGGAAGAAACGGCTACAGATCTCTGTGAAAGATGTGGAGCTGGTCAGGGAGGCATCCCTCACGGGCCTCTGCAACCGGACTGAGAGAAGTGGCATCTTTCTCTGCACCCAAGTCCAAAGCCCCATCATTAAATTGTATTTGTCATTGTATCAATTGCTATCCCTCAATTGACGGATATCCTCAATTGACAGGTTTCTGACTACCCTACCGTGGGACATGTGCCCAAAACTCTGTCACTGTTTTTAGTACTTGATCTCCTGGGACTCCCTCCAAATACCATCTCTTACAAGGGAGCAAATAAGCATGTTCTTCCAACATAGGACCTTTCATTTTCTGTCCCTACTTGCATTTGCTGTGGTTATTTGGCTAAGCCACGTAGTTGAAGCAGAAGCCACTTACTGTTTCAGTCCTGGCTGCTGGAGATCTCTCTGGAATGATTCTACTTCCCTACCTCCACTAGAGTCAAGCAGTTTCCAACTTAAGACAAACGAGCTTATTCCAAAAATTCATTTTTAATGGATTATCTAGAACTTTAACCATATTCTCCCTTAGAAACACAAATGGAAAGTATTGCCTTTTCGAGTTAGCCTCCAAGTGATCATTCTGTCATGACACACCTGAGGGGACATACTATAACACAGAAGACATCCACCCAGGTCCTCCTTTCAGGGAGGACTTGTTATCACTCCTGACCTTCACTTAAATGAGAGGCTCCAGAGGGAGTGAACTCAGCTCAGACTTGAGAGAGGAATTTGGTCAAGCCAATCAAGTCCCTGAGTCCTGATTCCCTGTTATTCCAAAACTTGTAGTCATTCAAAAAATCCCACTTAATAAATCCTTAGCACTGACTATGTGGTCATAATATTGCCATTACCTGTCCTCTGGTCACTGCTGGTAATAAGCTTGCTTCAGAGCCGTGATCTCTGACTTCCCAGATTGTGCTCTGTGCCTTGGCCCAGTTGACTGCTTATTCTTGTCACGAGTGCATGTCCCACTAACTCCACTGAGGAATGCACAGGAATCCCATTGGACAACAACCAGCTTCCCCTTCGGGACTGAGGAAAGTTTCTCCTGCCAGGATGTTGTTGGCTTCTTGCTGGACCGTAACCAAGTCCTCCCCAGTGACTGCCTTTGGCTGAAGGGAGCTGCCTGGCCCAAGGTCATGACTCCTTGCTGGGGACAGCCTGCTTACAGGGGCACAAAGTCCCAGGGCTCATCATCATTCCATCTGGGACATGGCAGTTCCAGAGCTCCCTCAACGGTTGGCTAAGGACAGTTCAACTTCTCCTTTTACTAGAACCTGCTTCCCTCACCCCTCATGGGCATTGTTCCAGACAGAACTGCCCATCCTCCCAAAAAATAAGATAAAATCCTGCATATGAACATGTGCCTCAGAGTCCTTTCCCAGGAGGGCTCAAACTAAGGTATTTGGAGATCTGGAGCCAGAACTAATCCTGGCAGGTCACTGGCACTCATTCGTCATCTAGTTGACACTGATGCCCCCACATGGTCATGGGGGGAGCCCTGCTGACACCACGCACTTGTAGCTGGACACCTGCCGGAGGTTCCACTGGAGGTGATGTGGGCAGGAACCCCAGGGAAGGGAAGGCCAAAGTGTTAGTTTGCATGAATTCCAGAGATTCCAGTGAAATCGGTTCTGATGGTCTATAGAATGAGACAGCTCTTCTGGGAGAGACCAAAGTACTGCAGAAAGACAATAAAGCCTGCTTTAAATTGACCTTCTAGCTAAAGTAAATTGTGAAAGCTCCTGGGCCACACAGCAACACAGAAAGACTTCACATCCTCTAGCCAGAGGGTGGGACAGGCAAAAGATCGGGTGCAGGACTCCGTTTAACATAAGCAAAGACTGAATGTTCAGACCTGGCTCTGAAATTTCAAAGTCAAGACCCTAAATGGAAAGGGAGCTCCTGAGATTGAGATGAGATCATCTGGGAAAACGTTGAATCCTCATGTTTCCCTAAGCCCTCGGGGCCTGAAAAATTGATTGCTTCTCCCTATTGGTGACTATGCTCCCAATTACTTAAAATTATGCAGGGGCCTCTGGCTTATAAGACAATATGTTTACCACCCATAAAATTTATCCCCAGATATCATCCTAACCAACAGGTTAGTAATAAAGGAGTCAGTTACAAATAACAAGGGCTACATTGCTCTCCTGAGGAAGTATGGTAGATTAATGATGGCAGCAAATGCTTTGCTATTCTTCCCATTAGAAACTGATGCCTCATCTCTTCTCCTTGGATCTGAGCTGGCCTCAGTGACTTGCCTGTTCAATAAAATGTAGAAAAAAAGACACCATCATAGACTTCTGAGGCTAGGTCATAAGGAGCCTGGTCATTTCTGCTGTCTTGTAATACACTGCCTGGGATACATGTGAGGAGTTTGCCTACCCGTGATGTTGTGCTGGGGAAGCGATTGGAGACCTTCAGCCATCACTGTCAAGACATCAGACACATGAGTAGAGCTGTGTGAGACCCTCAAGACTAACCCACTATCTAGCTACATACCTCTGAAACCTATAGAATGAAAGAGACACCTGGCTGAGCCCTATCTGTATTCCTAACCTAGAAAGCGTGAGATATAATAAAGCAGTTGTTGTCTTAAACCACTAAGTTTGTGGATTGTGTGCTGAGATTGCTGGAAGTCATGGGCAACTTGTATGGGCGAGAGCCAGGAGAGCACATGTGGAACTAGATACTGAGGGTGCGGCATCAGGATTGGTAGAACATGAAGTTGGCAATGAGGGAATTCATTAACATGAGAAAACTTTCCTGTTACACAAAATTAAACATCCAGCAAGGATCTTGGAAGGGTGTTTCTTAGAGGCTTCAGTAACAATGGCCCCACTTAATGAAGTCAGAATGTCAGACCCACTGCAGCATAGAATAAAGAATGCATCAGAAGGCTTGTAGAGGTGGGCATACTGGGGTAGCTATTCCACATAAGGCCACAAACCACCACCACCAAGAGAGGGCTCAGGGAACACACTGTCACCAGATGCAAGTGATGTGCTACTTGGAGGAACACTGGCCTCGCTGAGAAGCTCTGAGATGGCTGGAGGCCAGGATGCTCTCAGGAGATGCTGTTATAGAACTCACAGTAATGGAGATGACAGGATCCAGGCATCACAGAAGCCAGGTGTCAGCACTTAACCATCAGAAGCAAGGTAGAGGCAATTACCAAAATGAGGAACAAGACTGGAATGGCAGCCAAGAGGCCTGGCCTGTAAAGAACTATTGAGATAGTTAACAGAACACAGCATTCTTAGGAGAAGGTAGACGGGCATCCAAAATAAGTATTATTCAAAATAGGCAATATTTTGAAATCAAGGATGAATGATTAGGGTACTTGTGTGCCCCAATAAAAAGTCCTCGTCCCCTGTCCAGCTTCCAAACTTGAGCCAGTTTCCTACCAGGAGAGCTTTGTTTGAGGAGAGGCTGTGTCCCTGTGAGGAGGAATACCTGGAATGCCCTGGCCGGTGTGTGTATATGATCCCTCCAGCTCTACCCCAAAGGGGCCCTTGGCTATTTACCTAGGTAACTGTGCACCAGGGAACAGAGAATACCTATACACTTCAAGAACCATTAGACACAGGTCTGAATTGACTAGTAGCCCAAAACATCATCATGTCACCCCTATTGAGATAGGACATATAAACCCAGGTGATAACGTCCTGGTCCAGGAACAACTCAGAACAGGTCTGCTATGTTCTTAATCGTTTCACTGAGCCCCAGATGTAATTAGAATGAGCATACTTCATAGTGTCCATGGTAAACACACCACCCACATTCGTTTGTTGGCCTATGGCAAGTACAGAAAGCAAAGTAGAAGCCACTAAACCACTATATGTGTGTGCATACACCCTGCAAAGTCACTGCCACACAGTGAATCAAAGTTGCCATATCCCAGAGGGAATGGCAGTAACAGTGCTACTCTGAGCACCCTAAGATTGTAGGGATGGTGATCCCCATTATGTCTCAGTTTTCTTCACCAATCTGTCCTCTACAAAACCTAAGTCAATCCTGATCCCCTACAAAAACTAAGTCGATCCAAATGCATTCTTTTTCCATCCTGCAGAAATGAGGATCAGAAGCAACTGCCTTCACAGGCGATGGACAAAATACACATGTACAGTGTTGCCGAATTCCCAGCATTTGGGACCGTATCTGGTACAGAGTAGACAGTCTGTATCTTCTGAATGAATGCATGAGTGAGTGACTGAATGAGTGAAAAGGAAAGAGAAAGAGCAAGAGACAAGGACAAAGAGAAGTAGAGAGCGTGTGTACGTCAGGACGGGCTTGGAGAAATGTCAAAAAAACACAAACTCTTGAATGATATAAAGCGATTTTGATGCTTCAGGAAGAACTGGGACATAAATTTTCACTGCACACAAGCAGTTTGTAACCCTACATTTAACAACCACCATTTGGTTTCCCTTTCCAGTCAGATCCAGTCACTGATTGCTGTCACCCATTCAGTCTTTCATTACATACAAGTTGGCCATTTAATGGAAAGGGTCAGACAGACTCAGTAGCTGTGTGCCCTCAGTCGAGTTACTTAACATCTCTGAGTCTTGGTTTCCTCAACTGTGAAATGGGGAAATAAAGAGGGTTCTGGGCCCCATGCCACCTTGGGGAGAAGAGTTTTTCCCCACACCACCCTCCCCATGAAAGATTTTTCTCCAACACCAGCTGATGTCCTAAAATCCAACTCAATTCTGTCACTATATACCTGGAGATAGCTTTAGATCCCAGAGGTGAAGGGCTCAGTCCCACCAGACCACTCTCCACTTGAGATGCCCATCATAAGTCCAAGTTGTTACCATACTTCCAACCAACTCGCTAATTAATTTGCTAGAGCAGCTCACAGAACTCAAGAAACCTGTTTACTCACTAGATGACTGATTAATTACAATTAAAAATTTCAATTTAAGAAATAAAAAGATATGAATCAACAGCCAAATGAATAAATACATAGTTTGAGTTCTCAAACAAAAAAAAATTCTGTCTTCTTGGAGTTTGGTGCCCAACATGGTGGCATGTGGGCACATTCTTATTCTACAGACTGGGAAGTTTCCAAACTTCCTCCCTTGGGGTTTTTATAGAGGCTTCATTTTGTGGGTATGATTGATGAAATCATTGACCACTGATGATGGATTCACCTACAGCCACTGGAAATCAGAGATTGAAGATTCCACTTCTCTATTCAGGTTTGGTTCCCCTGGTAAAGAGCCCCCATTCTCAGGTGCTTTCCAAGAGTCATCTCATTAGCATGAACCCATTTGAGTTAGCAAGGAGCTTTTTACAAATAGCAAGACACCCATTCCTCCTTTACTCTCTGAAGTGATTTTAGGAACTGAGGACCAGAGTCCAAACACTGCAACAAAAGATGCTTCTTACTCAGGGAACTCCCAAGGGCATGGGAGCTACAGGCCAGGAACCATGGACAAAGACCAAAATATAGATGAGAAATATATTTTGGTCATCTGAATGATGACTTACTTGTCCAAGTGATTCTTAAAAACCTAAGGAAAATATTGAAGTCTAGAGAGCAAATCTGATGTTCCAGCTATCTATTGCTGCATAAAAAGTGAAAGGGAACAGAACACATGACCCCAAATTCTGCCCCCTTTGGCGTGTGGATTATTTCAAGCTGAAGACAATCATGGTCCAAAAGACTCAGGAAGAGCTGTTTATCTTTCCTTTAAATGTCTAAAAGAATTTAGATAGAGGACCTGTACCAGGAGAGAGCTGATATCAAAGACAACTTTTTATCAGAAAGATTCCTCTGTGTGTAACAACAAATAGTTGTTTACCAAATATTTGCTCTTCTCATCTGCCTGTGAATTGGCTTTTTTTTTGAAGCCCCAGACCCCTTTTCCTCACTACTTCACCTGTCCAGAAGCTGACTCCAGCTGTCCCCAAAGACCCCCCAAGCAGCTACTTCGCTTCTGCCCAGAATGACAGCTGAGTTCCAAAGGCAAGGAACACAAAAAAGAACAAGGCAAAAGCCTTCAGTTTTCTGACCTAGCCTCAGGATCTCATGGTATCTATGATGCCGTACTCAACTAGCTGAGACTGTCACAAGTGATCACTAAGACTCATGGAAAGCAGCCATAGTTTCCTCCTTTTGATGTGGGAGTAGCCAGGTTATAATAGTGCAGGTAGGAAGTGAAGTAAGTATGCAACTATTTTTGGAAAGTAATATCTACCACACCTAGATTTCATTGAGTCCATGAAATATATTTGTCTATTATGAAATTTTGCCAATGCATTGTACCTGTAGGGTACAATGTTATTTTGAATTAAAATTTACGGGGCACCTGGGTGGCTCAGTTGGTTGAGCGACTGCCTTCAGCTCGGGTCATGATCCCCGGAGACCCAGGATCGAGTCCCACATCGGGCTTCCTGCTCCATGGGAAGCCTGCTTCTCCCTCTCTCACTACCCCTGCTTGTGTTCCCTCTCTGGCTGTGTTTCTCTCTGTCAAATAAATAAAATCTTAAAAAAATCATTAATAAAATTTACTTTAAAAAAAAACAGCCAGTATGAGAAGACACTCTGATTGCCCTGCTTTGTCTAACAAAAACAAGAAATAAATCTTCCATGTGAAAGATGCCCTCCCTGCACCAGGAGGTAAATAGACATCCTTGTCACGAGAGATAGGGAATTCAGGGCTGAGGACACTGTAGAAACAAACTTGTACTTTTACTAATTTACTACTACCCTAGCCCAAATTCTGTTCAGAATTTCTTACTAATTAAAGCTCTGGAATATAAGGGGTTTTTTTGTCTTGTCAACTCCTCACACATTTACTGTCTCTGTCTAAAAAGCATTAAAAAAATGTCCTGCCTTGGTCATTTTCTTTGGATCTCAATTTCATTAGTGGGTCTTCACATGCATATAATTAAACCTTAGGTTTTTTTCTCCTGTTAATCTGTTTCATGTCAATTTAATTCTTAGACTGGTTAGAAGAATATTGAAGGGTTAAGGAAAATTATTCCTCCCCAACATGCCCATTCACTTTTTTTTTAATGTACTGAGTTTCTTTACTAATGATTAGACATGTGAAAACTGTCACTGCCTCTGATTAAAGTAAATATCACCTCTTAACTTAATGATAACTGATTGAGAATGATTTAGAGCAGTTGTTAAGAGGCTTTGTATCCAGACCACCTGGGTGAAAATCCTACCATTTACTATCAACAATTCAGGCAAGTTTTTGGGTCCTGGGTTTTTGTTGTCATTCTTGCTTTCCTTGTCTGTAATGTAGGACTAATAATAGCATGTGCCTTGCAGGAATGTTGTAAGAAATAAATGCATTCACTCACATAATTCGTTACATAGTGCCTGATACATAGTAAGCACTCACTAAACATTAGCTATCATAATTATTATTGATTAACAATGAAATGGATTTCAAATGTTTATGACATAATACTGATAGGTGATGTTCTCACCAGCTAGACCCCAAGATCTGAGCTTTACTGACCACCTGCTTGTGCTCACAAACCTTTGTCTTATGTTTTTCCTTATGCTCTTCACTCTGGCTTACCTCTTAGCTTAGGCAAATTGAACCCCAAACTACCTGCAGTTGATGGCTACTGTCCTGACAAGACCTCCCTCCAGCCCAGACCACCCAGACCAGTTTGACGATAACCTCCAACTCACCCCTGTGCAGATGGACCCTGGAGCGACCTCTAGAATGACGGACAGCTACCTTTACCTCATTATAATACTAAACTCTCTGCCCAGGGAGGAGCCTCAGCCTCATTTACATAACCTACAATATATGTATAGGCATATTTCCTAAAGGTGCGTGCTTGGCCTTATGTCCACCCCCACATACAATGACAAGCTTCCCTATCTATGTATTTATCCTGATCCTATATAAAAGGAACTCATTCACCCTTGCTCAGGTGGTCATGGCTTTGTAAGTTATTCCCTGCGATCTCCTTATTTGCTGCAAATAAAGTTTACTTTGTCTG
Source organism: Spilogale gracilis (assembly GCA_004023965.1). Taxonomy (NCBI): domain Eukaryota; kingdom Metazoa; phylum Chordata; class Mammalia; order Carnivora; family Mephitidae; genus Spilogale; species Spilogale gracilis. Next base: position 75,301 of record PITA01006592.1, read on the forward strand.
ACATCTCCATCTGGTGCATCTGTTACTCAACAAGGAGCAAACTCACATAGGTTTAATTACAATGTGGAATTGTCTACAATCTCTGGACATAACATACTTCATTTTGAAGTCCCATTTGTCTTTCCAACAAATGAACTCTTGAACTGGGACAGAAGTGGCATTTGTTTTATAAGCAGTTGCTAGTAAAATTTCATCAGACCAACTGATATTCAGATCATATGATAACAGTAAAAGTTAATTGATGACATGCCAGGGACAGTTTCATTTGATATTACTAATAAAATAATCAGATAGTAATCAGAAGCCACTCAACTGGTCAACACCAAATTAGCAGGGGTTTTTTTTTTCCCTCTTCTCTTCTTTATGTATTTTCCTCTTCTCTCTTCATGTAATTAACCTTCCTTCTTTCTCATAAAAGCCCTTTGCTGTCCCTACTTGAGCAGGACATTTTTCTGGTTACTCCTGAATGCTTCCCCAGATTGCAATACTGAGACTCCAAATAGAGGTCTTTGTTCATTTTCAGTTTCATCTCCTTTTCTCCCTTGACAGTGAAAAATAAGAGCACCGGAAAATAAATAATGCATACGATATCGTCATAACAAAGACAGAGCAAACTTACGTGTAAAATTTTACATTGAAAAAAATGAGGCAAAATATTTAAAAGGGTTTGTAGTAGTGGGAAGTTTTTCACTTCTCTATGTTGCAAAGATTTTTCCCCAAAAAATAAAATTTTAATTTATACAAAAGTCAATTTATAACTTCTAAATGTGTTTTAAGAAAAGAGAAACTATACTTGCTGACGTCTACCTAACATAACAAAGCTATTTCCCGTTAAAGGGAAAATTAGATTTTTCAAGGTATACATTCTCTGTACTTCCAGTTCCCCTTAAAGCTGATCATATTGATCCACATTGTACTTTGCTCTAGTCAATACAGTGTACCTAGTGTTACAGCATATAGAGAAAGGAAAGAAAAGTGGCTTGAAACTTAATGACATGTAACAGCCTGAATTCCTAATGCAAACTTGGTCAATCTCTGATGCCCAAAAGACCATCTGTCTCCCTTTAATGTCTTGGATCACCATCTATATGTTTCAGATTTATCACTCTGGCCCTAATGCATTTGCCACAACACATGAATATTTAATATCTAAAAATGATCACATCAACAGAAAATGTGACAGATTTATAGCTGTTGTTTTTGTTTTTGTTTTTTTCCCCTTTGGTTACCCATTGCCATATCCTGGTGCTGGAGACTTTTGGGAATTCAAATTAATTTCACCTGGAAGGATGAGGACACCAAATGAAAGAACTTTCCTAATAAAAACAGCTAGCACTTATGGAAGGCTTACTATGTCCTAGGCCCCCGGCTCTTTGTTTGACATGTCTCATTTCATCCTCATAACCCCTCTGTGAAAAATGAAATATTATTACCCTGTGATATAGTGATTAAATATATATTTGTTCTTCATCCTAGTTTCCACCAAAGATCTCCTAAAACCTATGGAATTCCCTAAGTGATGAGAGCCATAAAGACAGGGCACCTCTGGGGCTCAGTCTACCTTCAGCTCAGGTCATGATCCCAAGATCCTGAGATCGTTCTGAGACTGAGCCCAACATTGGGCTCCCTCCTCTTTAGGGAGCCTGCTTCTCCCTCTAGCCCTCTGCCTGCCACTCCCACTGCTTGTGTTCTCCCTCTCTGTCAAATAAATAAATAAAATCTTAAAGAAAAGAGAGAGCCATGAAGATGTCTTTTGTTATTCGGGACAAGCCCTTTTCAACCACACTGCAGTTTATATTAATGAGGCAACTTTTGGAAACTCATAAGGATGGGGACTGGTTGCCAGGGGAAACAATGATATGATTGGAGGTCTGGAACTTCCAGTCCCATCCCTCAATCTTTGAGAGGAGAAAGGGCTGCAGATTGACTTAATTACTAGCAGTCAGTGATTTAATCAACCATGCCTGTGAAATGAAGCCTCCATAAAATCCCACAAGGACAGAGTTTGGAGCACTTCTGGGTTGGTGAACACAAGGAGACACCGGGAGACTAACGTCCCAGAGAGCATGAGAGTGCCACTCCTTTCCCATATCCTGTCCTATATATCGCTTACATCTGGCTGTTCCTGAGTAGTCTAATAAGTGAAATCTTTCTGAGTTCTGTGAGTCCCTCTAGAAAATAAATGGAACCCAGGGAGGAGTCACTGGGACAACCATCTACTGCTAATTGGCCAGAAGTCCAGGTGACAACTTGGACTTTCAACTGGCATTTGGAGGGCCGTCTTGTAGGACCACATCCTTAACCTATGGGATCTGATGCTGTCTCCAGGTAGACCACTGGTGTCCAAGAATCGCTTGCTTAGTGGTGTAGAGAAAACACCGCACACGTCAGAATTTCTGTAAGCATCAGTAAGCCCCATTTTACAGGGAAGGAAACTGAAGTTCACAAAATTTAAATGACTTACTGAGGTCACACAGCCAGGAAGTAGCAGAGCTGGACTCAAGCACCTTTCTTCCCAGTGCCAAACCTGAACCTCCTTCAGAGGGGGCTTAAGGAGCTACAGCATCGCTACTGTTCTGGGTTCTCCATGCTTGGTCCCATGGGGGTAACAGAGTCAGAGCAACAAGGCTGTGAATGCGGAGGGTGTCTCCACATAGATTCCCACCAGACCTCGTCAGGGTGAAGTGGGACCTTCTCAAAAAAGCCCCTGTGCTTTTCTTTTCTTTCCTTATAATAGAATACTGACATCTTCCTTAAATGACATGGAGGTTAGGGTATGCAATTAAAGACTAGGGCACATATTCCTAACTAGTATGCAAATAGCTGACTGCTAACCATCAAGCCCAGTGGTAGAGTAACAGCATGAGAAATATTCAGACCAACGCACCTCAGCATAAGCTCGGCCAAAGAAATCCAGCCCAGTAAGTTAGACTGCAGGGTCTACGAGGGTCAAAGGTGGGCCTGTGAGAAGTGGGGGGGAAATACAAATATGCAACATTCAGAATAAAATAGAACAAATGGCCAAATAGGCAAAGATGCTTTTTTTTAAAAGTATGTACAACTTTATGCTAATAACTTTGTTAGTATTAAGGACTTTTCGAGGTTGAAATTGGTAAATACTACTTTAGCCAAATATAAACAATCTATGACAGGCATAGTTTAACTTATTTTTCAAAGTTGAAAAGAAGAACTGGTTGTTCAAGAGCTAAAATGGGGGGGAGGAGAGATAAAATTGAAAAACAGATCCATTCGGTTTTCTTCTTTTCAGGAACTGTCTGCTAGGGTTGAAAGAACCGTTTTTCATGAAACCACCATGTTCTCTTCGAACAACATAATGTTAGAGCCAAAAGTTATCTTAGGAGGCAACCTTGCCAAAAGCCTTATTTTCCAAATGAGGAAAGTTGGATGCACTTTTCCAAATTCACTTAGCTAATTAGTGAAGAGCCTCTCAGACAGAATAAATTCATGTGTTGGAGAATAAGCCTTTCTCTCCAGTGCTTCCCTGAGAACTCCACTACAATGATCCCATTGTTCCTTCAGTAAGTGTTAACTTGATCACCCTTAAGGGATGACATTCATCCAAGAGATCCATGGATTAACCCCAAGAGGTCAGTCCATCACAGCAACATGGCTGACACAGCCTGCCCCAGGGGAGTCTGGCACCTCAGAATCTGGGATCTGATTAAACCCCTGAGCCTCCCACAGCCTGCCTGTGTGACCACGTTACCAACACCAGGTCTACTCACTATAGGACAAAGACCCTGGGCTGGTCCTCAGTATACACAGCATTATGCAAGGTAATAAATATTCAAGTCAGATGTTTTGGGTTGTGAGAGGAGCTCCCAAAGACAAAAAGGAAGAAACCCCAAATTTAAAATCTTTGACTCAAAGAAATCTAATCCATCAAGTTGAAATGGAGGGTCTAAGATAGTCAAAGGTGGGCCCATGAGAAATGAGAGAAAATACTCATATGCAACACTCAAAATGAGAAAAAAAGTGATTATATAAGCAGGGAATGCTTTTTAAAGTTTTTTTTTTCAGTTTCCTCCCCTATAACTCTTCATTTTTATCTTCTTCCCAAACATATTTGTTATATAAACTCCCTCACTGCTTCCACATAAATGCAAGTATGACATTTCCCAACCACATGGTCTTGATTGCTTCACCATAGTCTGGACCCATCCATGAAATAGTCAGCATTGGCTTTAACCACCCTCGCATGGAGTCCTCTCTTTCTCCCATCCCTGACACCTGGCATTTGCAGCATTTGTGACCTGACCTCACTCCACCTCCCTCCAAGCACACATATGTCCTAAATGACATCTGTTGCAAGGAAATACGTGAAAATATCACTTGTAGCCAAAAGACCTTTGGAAAGTCAATGTCCCCTTCCTTTTGTACCACCTCCTTCAGGCTGATAACTTTCTAAAGACACAAAGTCTCGGCCCAAAAGGAAAAGCTCAGAACATTCATCCTAAAGCAGCAGAATACAAATTCTTTTCAAGTACATATGGAACATTCTCTAGAATAGATCACATACTAGGTCATGAATCAGGCCTCAACCAGTATGAAAAGATAGGAGCATACCATGCATATTTTCTGACCACAATGCTATGAAAACTAAGTCAACCACAAGAAAAAATTTGGAAAGACCACAAATACATGGAGGTTAACAACAAATATGGAGGTTAAATGCCTTGCTAAAGAATGAATAGGTCAACCAGGAAATTAAAGAAGAATTTTTAAAAATACATGGAAACGAATGATAATGGAAACATAACAATCCAAAACCTTTGGGATGCAGCAGAAGTGGTCGAAAGGGAGAGATGTATAACAATACAATTCTACCTCAAGCAGCAAGAAAAACCTAATATACAACCTTACTTTATAACTAACAGAGCTAGAAAAAGAACAACAGATGAAGCCTAAAGTCAGTAGAAGGAGGGAAATAACAAAAATTAGATCAGAAATAAATGATATAGAAACAAACAAAAAAACAGTAGAAGGCATCACTGAAACCAGGAGTTTTTTCCTTGGAAGAATTAATAAAATTGATAAAATCCTAGGCAGACTTAGCAAAAAGAAAAGAGAAAGGATCCAAATAAATGTAATCACAATGGGAGAGGAGCGATCACAACCAACACCACAGAAATACAAACAATTTTAAGAGAATATTATGAAAAAGTATATGCCAACACACTGGGCAATCTAGAGGAAATGGAAAGATTCCTAGAAACATATAAACTACCAAAACTGAAAACATAAGAAATAAAAAATTTGAACAGAATTATAACCAAAAAAGAAATTGAATCAGTAATCAAAAATCTCCCTAAAAAACAGAAGTCCAGGGCTAGATGGCTTCCCAGGGGAATTCTACCAAACATTTAAAGAAGAGTTAATACCTATTCTCCTCAAACCATTCAAAAAAAAAAAAATGGAAAGAAAACTTCCAGACTCATTCTATCAGGCCAACATCACCTTGATTTCCAAAACCAGACAACAATCCCACTAAAAAAGAATTACAGGCCAATATCCCTGATGAACATGAGTAAAAAAATCCTCAACAAAATACTAACAAAATAAAATCCAACAATATATTAAAAGAATTATTCACCAACATCAAGTGAGATTTATTCCTGGGCCTTAAGGGTCATTCAGTATTCACAGATGAATCAATGTGATATAGCACATTAACAAAAGAAAGGATAAGAACCATATTATCCTCTGAATAGATGCAGAAAAAGTGTAGGCATTTCAATAAATCAAGACAGGGATTTGAAGATGGAAAGGGTCTATGGAAATTTTTTTAAGTTATTTATTTATTTATTTTCAGTGTTCCAAGATTCATTGCCCATTCCCCACACCCAGTGCTCCATGCAATACGTGCCCTCAGTTCCCACCACCAGGCTCACCCATCCCCCCACCCCCGCCCCTCCAAGACCCTCAGTTTGTTTCTGAGCCCAAAGTCTCTTATGTTTCGTCTCCCTCCCAGATTTACCCTACTTCCCATTTCCTTTCCTTCTCTTACTGTCCTGTATATTATTCCTTAGGCACCACAAGTGAGTGAAACCATGTGATACTTGACTTTCTCTACTTGGCTTATTTCACTCAGCATAATTTCTTCCAATCCGGTCCATGTTGCTACAAAAGTTGGGTATTCATCCTTTCTGATGGAGGAGTAATATTCCATTGTATATATATACATAAAGTGAAAATGAACTTTTGGGACTTCATCAAAATAAAAAGCTTCTGCACAGCAAAGGAAACAATCAACAAAACAAATAGGCAACCCATGGAATGGGAATATTTGCAAGTGATACTACAGAAAAAGGGCTGATATCTAAGATTTATAAAGAACTACTCAAACTCAACATCCAGAAAGAAGATGAACCCATCAAAAAGTGGGCAGGAGACATGAAGAGGCACTTCTCCATAGAAGGCATACAAATGGCTAACAGACACATGAAAAAATGTTCATCGTCACTAGTTATCAAGGAAATTCAAATCAAAACCACACTGAGATAGCACCTTACACCAGTCAGAATGGCCCAAATTAACAAGACAGGAAACAACAAGTGTTGGAGAGGCTGCGGAGAAAGGGGAACCCTCTTACACTGTTGGTGGGAATGCAAGTTGGTGCAGCTGCTTTGGAAAACAGTGTGGAGATTCCTTAAAAATTTAAAAATAGAGCTACCCTATGACCCTGCAATTGCACTACTGGGTATTTACCCCAAAGATACAGATGCAGTGAAAAGAAGGGCCATATGTACCCCAATGTTCATAGCAGCAATGGCCACAATCACCAAACTGTGGAAATTTTTGAACCACACCACAGAAACAACTGTTCTACCTGGCTTCCACTTCTAGCCAGAGTTACTCTCCTATCCAAATACATTTAAGATTTGTCTCCCCTGGGCTTCCTTTCTTCCTCCCTTTCCCATCAGACCTCCTGAGAACTCTCCCTTAGTGACATCAGTTTCCTCAAGCTGACCTCATAGGCAGCTATGAGTATCCTGACAACAGTATTTGGAAGCTGAGATCCTCTATTGCCCTGAGTTTTTCAGGTTTTGAGGATGCCTTCAGAGTAGCCCCACCAAGGTAGTCGAGCCTGTTATCAACATGTGGTTTTGTCACTGTTACTATTAAGTAAAACAGTATCTGGGCATCAATTTAGGAGAGAGAGAGAAGTACCTTCTACACAGAATACAGTTTTGTCTGGGGATAAATTAAGAATACACACAAAGCTTTCTTGCCAGTTAGACTTAGACTTTGATGTGTAGCTTATATCTAAGGGTATCTGAAATCAGGGTGTGCCACATTCAAAGTGAACAGGGAGAGGCATTTCAAATGTTCTCTCTGGACATTTTTATCAAGTACATGACAACAGTGAGTAAGGGCCAAGGCCCGTGTGGAGGGTCTGTTATGCAATTCTACCATTTTTCAAGTCATTAACTGATCTGGGCTTCAACTTATTCATTCAAAAAAGAGACAGTAATCCAAGCTCAGTTCATTGCAGGAGTGTAAGGAGGTGTTAACTATCACTGATAGATCCACTGAAATCTTAGGCACAGTATGGAAGGCTTTGTTTTTCAGCATATTAGAGATTATAGAGCCAGTGAAATAATCAAGCCTTGAATTAAGTGTTTTCATTTGCATTTCCCCCACACTCCTCACCATCATGCCCAACAATCGCAGGCTCACAGACTTCAAATATGGAAGGTACCTGAGTGGTCATTGCAGTACGACTGACTCAGCAGTTCTCTGTGTTCTTGTCTTTTCCTCACATCATTCAACACGGGAATTTTTGATGACGTGCTCAGAAGGCTCAAACAACTCACAACACCACCAAATGAATCAGCAACACTTTTGATGTTGTCTCCCTTCAGCATTACACCTCCATTTGAAAAGAACTCAACTCTGTTCCATTTCAGCTTGTCCCAACTATAACACACAAACTTTCCTTGGTGTCAGATGGAAATAAAACCACTTGCCAGTGGAAAGTTGTCCCCACTCATGGCCTTCTGCATCATCAGCTCAGCTCAAAGTGCACCTGACAGATACTTCTCAAGGGTATCTTTCTCACTGGAGCCATGAAATCCACTTATGTATTATCTAGACTGGACATTAATCCTATGAAAGGTCTGGATACAACAGAGAGCTGTGATACAGAAGTTGCAAAACTCCATTCCACCCTAATAAAAAGATAAGATGAGAACAGAGAATGCTAAATGTGTTATTAAGAAATCTGAATTCTAGGGCACCTGGGTGGCTCAGTTGGCTAAACCGCCACCTTCAGCTCAGGTCATGTTCCTGGAGTCCAGGGATCAAGTCCCACATTGGGCTTCCAGCTCCACGGGGAGTCTGCTTCTCCCTCTGACCTTCTCCCCTCTCATTCTTGGTGAGAATTCTTCTCCCCTCTCCTTCTCTCTCTCACTCACTCTCTCTCTCTCTCTCAAATAAATAAATAAAATCTTTTTTTAAAAAAAGGAAAAGAGGGCACCTGGGTGGCTCAGTGGGTTAAAGCCCCTGCTTTCAGCTCAGGTCATGATCTCAGGGTCCTGGGATTGAGGCCCGCATCAGGCTCTCTGCTCAGCAGGGAGCCTGCTTCCTCCTCCCTCTGCCTGCTTGTGATCTCTCTCTATGTGTCAAATAAATAAATAAAATCTTTAAAAAAAAAAAAAGGAAAAGAAATCTGAATTCTAGAATTGGGTTCTTCTACTAATTAGTTGTGTGAGTTTGGAAAGTCAGTCCTCAGTTTTCTATCAGTAGGGTACTCCAAAGACATGTGGTCTTCGGAGTCTTCTACTCTAAAGTTTCATGGTTCCTCAACAAGTCCCATAGGTGTTCCCTGATTGGTGCTCCTTCACACCCCACAGAAAGAGAGTTCTTGAAAGGAGAGCAATTTCGTAAGTATATTGGGTGACTTTTTTTTCTGCTACCTACTACACACTCAATTCTGTCTTCAAAATTTGCTTAAGCCACTGGCATAGAAAAGGCTATGTAGTCTATAGAATTGAATATTGGGTACCAGCCCTAATATTAATTTCTTGATATTTAGAAAGGTTGGTAAAAGGCCAAATAATGCATCTTTTGTTATAAATGCATCATCATATGATAATGATTTGTGTATACATAGTCTTCCCTTCCCTATATTCTTCCTCCCTCCTATAGACATAAAGTAGCAGTTTTATCAAATGCAGAGAAAATATATTCTTAAATACATATCCATAATGCCATAAAATATTTCACAAATGATATTATCTCGTGTAGCAAATAAAAAGAGAACAAATAATATAAAAGGAGAAAAAATAATTTTAACCATATTTAATGATTATATAGCAATTATAAAATAAAGTAATAATATTTTAAAGAACTCAAGTTATCTTCCATAACCAAAAATACTCATTGTATTGAAAGTAATTAGCATTTTCTTATCAGTGAAATAGACTCTTTTTTTCCCATTCATTCAGAACTACAAATTGTGTGATTTTGCAGGATGCCTGGGTGGCTCAGTCAATTAAGCATCTGCCTTCCATTCAGGTCATGATCTCAGGATCAAGCCCCACATGGAGCTCTTTGCTCAGCAGAGAGTCTACTTCTCCTTCTGCCTACCTCCCCTTCTCTCTCTGACCAATAAAAATAAAAATTAAAAAAAAAATTGGGGGTGCCTGGGTGGCTTAGTGGGTTAAAGCCTCTGCCTTCGGCTCAGGCCATGATCTCAGGGTCCTGGGATCAAGGCCCACATCGGGCTCTCTGCTCTGTGGGTAGCCTGTTTCCTCCTCTCTCTCTGCCTGCCTCTCTGCCTACATGTGATCTCTCTCTCTGTCAAATAAATAAATAAAAATCTTTTTAAAAAAAATTTGTGTGAATTTGCAATTTATTATTTTTTCTAAATTCTTTAAAAATAATTTTATATCTTTTCATTCAATATTAATGTTCACCATGGGACAAATGGCTCAGTTTTAACAGTCTTCAAGCCATCATAACACAACATGGCACACAAGACCATACCTATGACCTACCAAATGGCTTCAGGGCTTCTCAAAGACTCCCAAAGTTACAAGCAATTCCCCCATAAAAAAAAATAATAATACCTGATCTAACACAAAAGGGAAATTTCACCCAGGGTTTGACTCTCTGGACTTCCAAAAATGGTGTATCAGAACTCCGTGAGACACTTCAGTGATACTTGTTAATTACCTCAGAGTAGATTTAATCTTTCCAACAATGTATTCACTCCCAATAGACGGCAAGAACCCCAGTCCGGAAATCAGTGCTTTGTCTGAGGGTCTGTTCTAATCTGAGTTTGAGATTCTCTAGGGATTCCTACATCAAAGTTTCAGAGTTCCTAAAACTTTGGATTTCATCTTCCCTTATGCTTCGGTTAAACTTTGCTGGTCATCTTTGATTTTTGTAAAAGGCTGAAAATTGACCCCCCCAAATATATTCATAACCTGATCTCTAGAACTTTAAGTGGTTTTTAAAAAATAATAAAAGGAATTTTGCAGATGCTTTGTCAATGTGACTAAGTTGAGGATCTTGAGATGGGAAGATTATCCTTGCTGACCTGAGTGAGTTCTTGGCACCATCACCAGTGTCCTGAGAGAGGGGCAAAGGGATTTTGAGACAAGCAGAGGAGGAGGAGGCCATGTGAGGGTGGACACAGGGATGCAGGGATATGACCACAAGCCAAGGAGTACCGGCAGCCTCGAGAAACTGGAAGACGCCGGGAAGGATTCTCCCCTAGAGCCTCCAGAGAAAGTGTGGCCTTGCCCAGTAATACTGATCTTGGCCTTCCAGCCTCCAGAATGTTCAAACTGCTTTTTTAGGCCACCAACTTTGTGGTAACTTATTACAAAAGCCATAGGAACTTAATACAATTTCCAACTGGACTTTCCATTGTTTTGCGCTGACCGTGACCTCGGAAACAAACTTTGGTATTAAACACCCCTAAGAGATCTTCTACAGACAGTAAGTGTGCTCATTGTGCCAAGGACTGCTCTCAAAATAGTTCCGCTAGAGAGAAACATCCATTTCTGCTGACGTTAAGAAGAAATTCAGCTTGTTAAATATAGGAAAATGCAATTTTAGATTCTGGTTTCAGCAATTAGAGCTGCTTTATATGCAAATAAAATTAGCATTCCCACCCTCACTAGCCAAAACCAATAAATAAATTTTGCTTCCAATCTACTGAAGAGTTATAATTATACTCCTTATTATTTGTCTGTTCAGACCAAATCCCAAAATCAGGTCTCACAGGGGAGTTTTCAGGACAGATAAATATGTGATCTAAAATGTGATCAATTTCAGAGGATTTACTAAAAACAGTCTCCTTAGCAGTGGCTCTTTTCCCCGATAACATGTCACACCTTCGCAGCCTTTGTGATATATGTAATTTCTGATAAATGTAGTGCCAAACTCTTCACATAGGATTACAATAATTGTTACTGTGGTCAACTGAGACTGCTGTGTATTACGGTTCATTCACATAAAATTCCCATTGTAAGCACTTCGTCTGCGCCCGTAACCTCTGACCACCATGGCTACTTCCTGGCCATACAACCACACTTTCTGCCGATTGTCTCAGCAGCTGAGTGGTCTCTCTGTTGTCCTGTTGGGCTGCAGCCATCCGTGTGCGGACCATAGTGGGATGGAGAGTGTCCCGCTCATCCAGACGTGGGGCTGACGAAATCTGGGCTTTCAAAAGCCAACATTCATCAAGAACTCCTGTTGTTTACATGGCCAGCATCTGCCAACTCTTAAGTGACATTTCAAAATAACAAAGCATTCTTCCTCTGCATCAGCAAATGTAATAAAAAGAGCTCATTTTGTTATGAAGTGTGAGTGACAAGTAACTGTTGGGCTGCGTTAAGCCCTTCAGGAATGAGGTCATCGGAGGATACTAAGCTCATGGGGGCATTAAACAAGCCAGGAGTCCCTCCTTTGGCTGACTCCAGCTGCACCCTCCCCCCAACCTCCCAACTCAAAGGTGTGTATCTGTTCCCAGCTTGGACACTGGGAACAAAGCCAGCCCTGGATCGGTCCTTACTTAGCTCAGCTAGGAAGGATAGTGTTAGATTTGGGATGATCAAGGTTAATGTGAGCTGAGTATTAAGGGAATCATCAAACCCAAAAAACAACGGGTCTCATCTCGGAAACTAGCTGGCCAAGTTACCTTTCAATTTTTGGTGCTTTGGTTCTTCTTCTATAAAATTTAAATATGTGCTGAATAGCGAGTAGTCTGCGTATGTCCGCTGTGGAACACAGGTTCACATGCACCTCTCTAATAACCGGACTGAAGCAGAATTTCCTAATATGTGTTCCAGAGAAGGCTTGTCCGGTGCAATGCTCTCTGGAAAAGGACAGTGGGGCTTAAAGAGCTGCAGACTCACCTCATATGAAGTCCCCTGCATAGATAAGTAGCAATGTACGTTAGCATATTCAAGATTCTGAGAAGTCTTGGTGACAGATACTGCTGTTGGCCAACCCCAAGCCCCTTCTCCTCTCCTATATCAACAAGAACCCAATAAATGGAAGGGATGCCATGAAACCAGCTAAAATGTACCCTGACAGCCTCCTTCACAGCTAAGGATGGATATTTGACATAACTGTGGCCAGGGAGACCCACAGGGAGATCCCTCGTGAGAGGACTCGGATGATTGATATCATTTTTATATTAAATACGATGACTGGGGTTTCAGTAGCCATCTTGCAAACATGAGGACAAATACCAGCAGAAGGGAAAGCTACAAAAACTTGGATCACTAATGATACCATGAAACTTCATATCAATTAAACTAGCCACCTTTAGATTGAGAAAAAAATAAATCCCTGCTTTGGTTTAAGCCTCTGTGCTCTTGGGTTTCTTGACACAGGCAGCCAAATAAAACTCCCAACTGATCCATCATTTTGAAAGAAGCATGCACAAACTTTTAGAATGTGCATTGAGAAATGCTTCGTGTGCATGCTTTTTGATCCTTAAACATCTTCATGGCACTCTTTTGTTTGCCTAAAGGACTGCACTCTTGATATTGTTTAAAAAAATCAGTCAGTTTCTTGTAACTACAGGTTTTAACTGAATACAGAACCCAGCAGAAAGCACAGCACATGCTCCCTTCTGCAATTCTACCAATGTTTAGTTTCTCATAAAGTACGTCAGTGTTAGATAAAATGTCTCAGAACCCAAAGTTCAAGGGGGAATAAGAACCTAGCATCTTATGAAATTATTGTTAAGTATATAATACAAAGGAATTCAGAATGTAAGATTATATCACTTACTCCGATTATGTGAAAACAATAACCAAAATTCTTACTCCAGAGATAGAAACATGGGATACTGAAGATAAAGGCAAGTTGCTTACACTGGAAATCCTCAGAGGAGGAGCACCTAGAGTTTACTATTCTGTCCTAGGATACAGTTGGTTCGGCAGAAGAACATCTAGTCTTGAATTTGAGATCACCTTTGGGGAAGTCTAGCCATTCTAATCAAATTTTTGCCAGATCCTAACCATAACTAGCAGTAAGTCCTAAAAAAAAAAAGCCAATCTGTGACTATATGAAATATGGTAGCAGCTTTTCATAATTCTGATCCGGGAGGGATGCCTGAGTAGCCCAGTTGGTTGAGCGTCTGACTCTTTGATTCCGGCTCGGGTCATGGTCTTGGGGTTATAAGACTCGCCCCACATTGGGCTCTGCACTCACTGGGGACTCTACTTGAGCTTTTCTCTCCCTCACCCTCCACCCCTCCCACTCATGTGCACTTTCTCTCTCTAAAATGAATGAAGTGCATCTTTAAAAGTAATAATAGTAATAATAATTCTGATCTGGGAGACAGGCTTAGAAATGAAGATGCATGTAAGGGTTTTCCCTTCCTAGTGACCCTGCACCTGTTCACCTCTATTGTGGGGAGATGGGGTGTGACAGGCCACACCCCAAGGGCTGGGCAGAAACTCCCCTAAAGTTGAAGACAGCTCCAAGTGTCACTTCAACCGTGTGGGCTCTCAGACAGCAGTCGGAGTGTAGGGGCAGGCCTCACATCCACGTTTTTGTAGCTAGGACCAAAGTGATCCCACCATGTGGGCATGAGCTCCTGTGGGCGGACGGCTGGGCACCACCCCACAGCAGCAGAATTCAAGTCTGGCTCTAGGAGACACAATAGGACACTTCGTTCAAGAGCTCTGGGATGAGGAAACAGACGGTGTGTCCCCAGCCCACAAAGTTCACCCCCCTGCAATCCCACGCTCTTCCTGCACGTGCTAAACAGCCCCCATTAGGATAAGGCACTATTAGCCTTCCCACACTGGGAAGGATTGCAAGGCTCCGATGAAATTGAACATCCCTTTTTTAGCCAACAGCGCCCTCTGATGCTACAAGGAGGAATAATATTTCTGTTGTTAAAAGAATACTTTGGAAAACAGTGCGGAGATTCCTTAAAGAATTAAAAATAGAGCTACCCTATACCCTGCAATTGCACTACTGGATATTTACCCCAAAGATACAGATGTAGTGAAAAGAAGGCCATATGTACCCCAATGTTCATCGCAGCAATGGCCACAATTGCCAAACTGTGGAAAGAGCCAAGGTGCCCTTCAACAGATGAATGGATAAAGAAGATGTGGTCCATATTTACAATGGACTATTATGCCTCCATCAGAAAGGACAAATACCCAACTTTTGTAGCAACATGGACTGGACTGGAGGAGATGATGCTGAGTGAAATAAGCCAAGCAGAGCAAGTCAATTATCATACGGTTTCACTTACTATGGAGCATAAGGAGTAACATGGAGGACAGTAGGAGAAAGGAAATGTGAACTGGGGTAAATCAGAGAGGGAGACGAAGCATGAGGGACTGTGGACTCTGAGAAACAAACTGAGGGTTTTGGAAGGGAGGGGCTCGGGGGATGGGTAAGCCTGGTGGTGGGTATTGAGGGCACATATTGCATGGAGCACTGGGTGCCGGGCATAAACAATGAATCTTGGAACACTGAAAAAAATAAAATAAAATATTTAAAAATAAAAAAAAGATTATTTGGATGTTTTACTTTGTGATGGCTTTGATCTCTTCTAGGCAACTGCACAGGAAGCAGGACACAGAAGAAGTAAAGGGGAGGGCCCTCTGGGAAGGAGCCCCCGATGGGGATGAACAGCAGGTAGGAGAGTTAGCAAGTGACCGAGGGAATGGTGTGGGGATAAATCATGGAATGTCTTGAAATCCAGGCAGTTTAACAGAAAATAGGAGATTACTGACTCCCCTGAGCAGGGAAGTGTTGTAGGGGGAAGTTACTTAGGAAGCCGTCTTAAATCAGTGATTTTGCAGCTATCTGACCTGCAAAAAAGATTGCGCTCCCTCCCCAGAGCAGCAGCTAGCTACACTGCATATGCTCCTTGTCAAATCCTTGTCTCTCCAGTCCTGTGTGACCTTGGGCACAGCACCTTCTCCCAGCTTGGTTCCTGCCTTTGTAAAGTTCATAGAGGAGCATCCCCTCGTGTCTACGACCCGATCGAATGAGATGGTTGGTCCCTGCTCTTCTGCACACTTGCAAGAAGCAGCCCGTGGGGCAGCTGCAGGATGCATGGGGAAAGCTCAGGATCAGGAAGGAGAAGCAGGCTGCGTGCAGGGGGAGGCTGGGTTGCGATGGGCACGCGCCCCTCCTGGGCATCACTAGACTTGTCCCAGGTCTTCAGAGTTTAGGAAACGTTTGCTGAGGCCAGAAGTAAAGAACAGTGTGAGGAATGGAGCCATGGTGAAGCAGGCTGCTAACTCCCTTGTTCACAATGGGATCTGATGGTTGCTTTCTCCAAGTCACCTTGCGAGCCACCTAAGGCTGGTGGCTGTTCTCGCCCCGGTCTTGCAGTCAGTCCTCTATGTTCCCACCTTGGTCTTCGTTCTTCTCACATCTTAATGGATACACGTGTTTACAAGTCTTTCTTTCCAGAGCTGAGTGGTCCAATGCAGTAGCCACAAGACCACATGTGGCTCTTGGACATTGCACTGTAGCTAATCTGAACTGAGACGCACCGGTAATGGAAGTCACGCACTCAATTGCAAAGGCAGTGTTTTGTCATATAAAATATTTTATTAATAATTTTTCTGTTGAATATATATTTACAAGTTGGATAATTGGGATATCTGCTTACACTACATAAAATATATTACTAAAATAAATTCCACCCATTTCTTTAGATAGTTTAATATCACCACTAAAACACTAAAATTACGCTGGAGGCTCACATTATACTTTTGTTGGACAGTGCCCCTCTAGACTTTGAGTGTCCTGAGGGCAGGAATTGTGTCCCTCATTCTTGATTCTCTAGAGCTCCTACCCTTTACACAAAGCCTCTGTCCTAGTCTCATTATCATTCCAGTGATCCATCGGTAATAGAGTCTGAGTAGTGCCCCCCCATCTGTCAGGACTAACACCATCTCTGCTGTGCCCGAAGTCCAAGGCCTTCTGCATCTTGCCTTATCTCAGAAATCTCGGCTAGCATATGACCTACCAATGACCTGCAGAAACACAGAATCACACACTTGGAGAATGAATGTCATATTTTCCCCTTAAATACTGTATTTCCTTTATATTTCATGCTATCTTTGAGACTGCAAATCCTTCCATCCCTCTATAGTGACTCAACTCTATTACTGTTTAGATGAACCAAGGTATATACCAGCAGTGAAAAATCTCCTCAATTTGCTACAGACAGCTCTGCTTATAGTTTAGCTTCGATGACAGCTCAGATTTAAAGCACAAGAATTAAAAGTAAACTAATCATTTCCTAGTCTCCTGCATGTGAGTTCAGTTTTTCTGGAAAGCTGGTGGGGGGGTGAGGAGGGGCACAGGCAGTTTAATGATAATGTTTCCAGATGACGACTAGTTAGTCTAAAAACTAAAGCCAGAGTAAAATTCCTGGGAACCCAAGTACTGGTCAATCATGAAATAGAAACCTCATGACTCTTATTATAAATATGTTCCACTTTCTCTTTGGACTCTGGTTGGACTTACTCAGGCTGGTTGCAAAACTTCCATCACCTGGAAGTCTTCCTAACATTTATTGCAGAATACGAGTTCTCTGGGATCCCAAATATAAAAACAGAATCTCAAACCATCTCTTTTCTAACTCCTGTCAAAAGCCCAAATTAGAGAAAACTCACTTATAGAGGATTATTTGAAGGCTATAGAATCTATCACTTCCCCTAAGAATTCCATACATTCCAGTTTGAATTGTCAGAACCTTGGAAGTCTAATCACACACCAATTTTTTTAACTTAGGTTCCCATAGCAACACCTTCAAGAGGTGCATTTTTTTTTTTTTAAAGAACCCAATGTGGGCCTCGATCCCAAGACCGTGAGATCATGGGTGGAAAGCAGAGGCTTAACCCACTGAGCCACCCAGGTGCCCCAAGAGGTGCATTTTTATATCATGTCCTTGACATTTATTAAAGATCATGAGAGGGTAGTACTTGAAATTAATAGGTGCGTTGTTGTAAAAATGTTAAGGTTAAGATTTGCTAGATATGTGTTCTCAGTGTCCCCTATAAATCCCAAGAGAGGAATTCTTTGAAATTTCAGCCTGAAGGAAAGCTCATCATGACTTGCATTTTCCTTTCAAATAAGAAATATTATGTAACTCACTCTTTCCAAATTCAGTAGCTAAAAATCTGCTCACAAAGAAAACCCTGGGTTCAAAGAGAGGAAATTCATCAAACATGCAAGAAACAAATAAAACCTTCCAGGTAATAGGAAGAAAAGATTCCCCAACTAGCTTCTGAGGATAAAATAATCACTCCAGACAAGGAGACAGTCTGGTTATCTCAACAAATTCAAGTAAAAGAATAAAATTTTTAAAATTCATAATTTAAAAGATAAACTCTTGAAAAGCTAAAATTAGAGAGAAATTTTGTGATCCTGATAAAGAGAGAATACCAAAAATCCTCAGTGTTGAAATAGCAAGAGAAATTGCTTTAAAATCTGGAGGAAGACAAGGGGAACTGCTTTCTTTGTTACTATTAACACTTTATTGGTGGACTTAACCAATTAAATAAAATAAGAAAAAATAAGAGGTATAAATATTAGAAAGTTAATGAGAAACTGATTATTTTTCATTTACATAATTTTAGTAAAAATCCAGGATAATCAACTAAAAAGTTCTTGGGACCAATAAGATAATTTGGGATCATTATTAGATAATAAGATAAAAATGTAAAAGGTGATATTTTTCACATATGCCAAGAACTAAAGGAGAATTATAATGGATTAAAATGTTCCTTTTTCTCTTTTTTAAATAATTTATTTTATTTTTCCAGTGTTCCAAGATTAAAAATCCATTTTCAATAGCACCAAAAAGCTTTTAAAATGTCTAAGATTAAATAAGAAATGTACAAGGGTGCCTGGATGGCTCAGTCGGTTAAACGTCTGCCTTTGGCTTAGGTCATGATCCCAGAGTCCTGGGATCCCACCCAGGTTTAGTTCCCTGCACAACAGAGAATCGTCCTCTCGTCTTCTCTCTCTCCCCCTGCCCTCACTCATTTTCTCCCTCTTTCTCCCTCCCTCTCTCTCTCTCTCTCTTTTTCTCTCTCTCAAATAAATGAAATCTTTTTAAAAATAAGAAATGTACAAAACTACATGAAGAAAGCTATACAGTTTATTGACATTTTCTTAAACAGCCTAAGTAAATGAAGAAATATACCGTGTTCCTAGAAAGTTATCTATTGCCAAAAAAAGTTCATCTTATCAAAATAATTTCTCAATAAATATTAGTTTTAATTTAATTCCAAAACAATTCATTTTTATGGAGCTTGATAAATGTATTCTAAAAGTCACGTGGAAGAGAAAAAAATGTATCCAGATTTTTAAAAATTTAAAAAGCAATGAAGATACCTAGTAGAATTCGAACATGATATAAACCCAGAATAATCGAATGTATATGTTTGTATTTAAAAAAACAAGTAGACTCATGGAATCAAAAAGAGAATTCTGAAAGAGACATATTCATATGTCAGAATTTATAATATGATAAAGTGGCCATTCGAATCACTGTAAAAGAAATGGGATAGTATTAGGACAATTATCTCTCTATCTGGGAAAAAATAAAACTGAATTCCTGATATCTGCACTCCCGTGTTTACCTTATTATAATTCACAATGGCCAAGATACAGAAGCAACTCAAGTATCCATCAACAGGTGAATGAATTTTTAAAAATGTGGTATAGGCATACACTGGAATATTAGCCTTTAAAAAGAAGAAAATCCTGACATTTGAAACAAAATGCATATACTTGGAAGATACTATGTAAAGTGAAATATGTCAGTTACAGAAGGACAAATACTGCATGACTCCACTTACTGAAAGTATCTAAGAGAGTCAAACTCATAGAAACAGAGAATACAGTAGTGGTTGCCAAAGGCAGGAAGATAAAGTAATGGTGAGTTGTTCAATGAGTGTAGTTTCAGTTATGCTGGACTCATAAATTGTAGAGATCTGTCATATAGCACAGTGCCTATAGTTACAATATGTTGTTGTCACTTAAATTTGTCAAGAAGGTGGATCTTGGGCACCTGGGTGGCTCAGTGGGTTAAAGCCTCTGCCTTTGGCTCAGGTTATGATCTCAGGGTCCTGGGATCCAGGCCCGCATTGGGCTCTCTGCTCGGTGGGGAGCCTGCTTCCCCCCCCACCTCTGCCTGCCTTTCTGCCTACTTGTGAATTCTCTCTGTCAAATAAATAAATAAAATCTTTAGGGGAAAAAAAGAAGGTGGATCTCATGTATTTTTTTATTTTGTTTTGTTTTCTTTTGTTAATGATTTTTTTTAATTTATTTGATACAAAAAGAGAAAAAAAGAGTGCATGAACAAAAGGGAGAGGCAGAAGGAGAGGGTTCCCTGCCAAGCAGGGAGTTCCACATGGGGCTCAATCCCAGGACCCCAGGATCATGACCCGCGCTGAAGTAAGACACTTAACCAACTGAGCCACCCAGGTGCTCTGCCCACCAAAAAAAAAAAAAAAAAAAAAAAAAAAAAAAAAAAAAAAAAAAAAAAAAAAAAAAAAAAAAAAAAGGAGAGAGAGGAAAGACAGAGAGAGAGTGCACGAAACCTATGGAAGATGTCAGATATATCCATTAGAGTGTCTGTGATAATAGTAATAGTACCATGGGAGTTTCGTATATCTGAACTAATCAAATTGTACATATTAAATATGCACAATTCTTTATACATCAGTTATGCCTCAATAGAGCTGTTTTTTAACTTCTTTATTTTATTTTTTCAGTGTTCCAAGATTCATTGTTTGTTTATGTACCACACCCAGTGCTCCATGCAATACATGCCCTCCTTAATACCCATCACCAGGCTCACCCATCCCTCCAGCCCTCTCCCTTCCAAAACCCTCAGTTTGTTTCTGAATCCAAAGTCTCTCATGCTTCATCTCCCTCTCTGATTTACCCTAGTTCACATTTCCTTTCCTTCTCTTACTATCCTCCATGTCACTCCTTATGCTCCACAAGTAATAGAAACCATATGATAGTTGACTTTCTCTTCTTGACTTATTTCACTCAGCATAATCTCCTACAATCCAGTCCATGTTGCTACAAAACCTGGGTATTCAACCTTTCTGATGGAGGCATAATTTTCCACTGTGTGTATGGACTATACCTTCTTTATCCATTCATCTGTTGAAGGACATCTTAGTTCTTTCCACAGTTTGGTGATTCTGGCCATTGCTTCTATGAACATTGGGGTACATATAGCCCTTCTTTTCACTACCCCTGTATCTTTGGGGTGAATACCCAGTAGTACAACTGCCAGGTAATAAGGTAACTCTCAATAGAGCTTTTTTTAACAAAAAAAAAAACACAAATTTTTTCTTCTTACCATCCTCAAAAATAAATTCAAGATAGACCTAAGTGCTCAATATAATAATTTTATACCATACATGTGAATATTACTTAAACCACAAAAAAATCCATTTTATTTTTTTTAAGATGTTATTTATTTATTTGACAGAGAGAAACACAGCAAGAGAGGGAACACAAGCAGGGGGAGTGAGAGAGGGAGAAGCAAGCTTTCCACCGAGCAGGGAGCCTGATGAGGGGCTCGATCCCTGGTCTCCGGGATCATGACCTGAGTCGAAGGTAGTCGCTTAACCAACTGAGCCCCCCAGGCACCCCAAAAAGTCCATTTTAAAACTGAGCTTTGATTACATAAATATTTTTTAATTCTGTATTTAAAAATCTATTAAAAAGTTTAAGGACATACCATAGATGGGGAGAAAATATCTACAACACATATAACAAATAAAAGGTTATAATGTATGAATAAGGAGTTCCTAAAAACCAACTGGGAATATACAAATAACCTAATAGAAAAGCTATTACAGGCTATCACTAGACCATTCACACAAGGTGGGGCTCTGCACTCAAGAGACAGTCTTTTTGAAGATTCTCTCCCTCTGCACCTCCCCCTATTCATTAACTCTCTCAGGACAGAGTTTCTCCCTCTCTCTCTCTAAAATAAATGAATAAATCTATTTTAAAAAATTAACAGCATCCACTGATATGATGGGTAAAGAGAAACAGGCACTCTTATTTACTATTGGTAAGACCTCAAATTTGTAGAACTTATTGGAAGGAACTTGAAGAACATCTATCAAAAATTTAAACACACATACTCTTAGAAGCATCATCCCAATCTCCATCAATTTATATTTCTGAAGTCAACACCTATATGTATAGAACTATGCACAAAGATACTTGAACTATAGTACCCCAGGAACAATTTGAATATCTATCAAAAGGATAATAAATAAAGTGCACATAGATTATGGAATGCAATGGTGCATGTACAGCTGAACTAAACATACTAAGATTTAAAAATCTCTAAAATAACACGGTTAAGTGAACAAAATCAAATAACTTATACTATGACATCCCATTCATTGGTTTGAAGCAGAGAGAAGAGCAGATCATGATAATATTACAATATTCAGCAAAAGTGACATATAAAATCAGGTTTTCCAGTAAATTCAAATAATCCCCCATATTGTATTGAAAAAATGGATTAGAAAGTATAGCCTTTTTTAAGACTTTTTAAGAAGGGTTGTCTTTTGTTTGTTTTTAGTTTCGTTTTATAACAGAATATGCACTGACTCTTATGCAGTAAGTAAATGTTTTACTTACTATTCTTTTTTTGTTTTTTTATTGTTGTTTTTGTTTATTTGTGGTTTTTTGTGGTTTGTTTTTTTGTTGTTGTTGTTTACTATTCCTGCTTCTACTTCTATAGTAGAGAGTTTCATGATAAAATAAAGGTACCATTATCCATGTGTGAGCAAGTGATATACATTTCCCATTTAATTCTCTCTTCTCCACTTTTATACACACTTCATCACACGCGTGCGCACGCTCACACACACACACACACACACACACACACACACACACTTTACCTAGGAAACTTACTGTATATTTTCCTTCTCAATACAACAGACTTCTAGAAAGAAATAAGTTCTCAATTTAAAATGTTATTATTTGGATGCAACTAATGAGTAGCTCCTCCCACAATGACATCCATATACTCTGAAAGAAATACAAAAACAGTGTTACAAGGTAGCAAGAAAATGAACAAAAGTAGGCAGGCTTTTTTTTTTAAAGATTTTATTTATTGTTCATTAGAGAGAGTGAGCACAAGCCAGGGAGCAGCAGGCAGAAGGAGAGGCAGGCTTCCTGCTGAGCAAGGAGCCAGATGCACGACTCCATCCCAAGACTTTGAGATCATGACCTGAGCCAAAGGCAGACACTTAACTGACTGAACCACCCAGGTGCCCCAAAGACAGGCAGACTTTGAGGGAAAGTAGAAACTCAGAAGATGTGGCTAGCATAGGATGAGTTTCCCATTCTTGTGGTTTTGCTCTGATGGCAGTTGTAGTTGTGGAAGTATGGCAGAAATTCTGATAAAAAGCTTACTATATTTCCGGAATTAAGGGACAGGAAAAGGAGCCCAGTGAGGGAGAAATTGCTAAAAAAAAGAAGACAGGCAAAGAAGTAGTACCTCAAATTGTGTGTCCAGAATTTTGAACTGTACTCAAGTTTCCGCCTGGCCCCTGAATCACACATGTTCAGGGTGTGGTCGCCGGAGGAGCCACCTGGGCAGAGATGTGGGTCCCCAACTGCGGGATGTCTGGCGGGTGAAATAATGACACGGACACGGAAATCTAATGCAAGCTGACAGACCCGAGGTCAGTCAGGAGAGACCTATGAAGCAGGCTCAGCCTCACGCTCTGGCTTTTTAGCATTGGCTCTCTAGCTCTAGCTCTCTAGCTCTGGCTTTGGCCCTCTTGCTCTACTTCTCTCTCCTCTTCTGTCTCTCTACTCTCTGTCTGCTTCTCTTTCTGCTGCTTGCTTTGCTT